>NW_025570727.1:7500-12980 GCF_020424385.1 Procambarus clarkii | reverse complement strand
TTGCACTAGAGCAACACAAGAGGGAACAAAACATCTTTGTCACACCTCAATGGGTTGATCTTTGCAACATCTTTATGGGAACAAGAAGCGTGCATCATTGGACAGATTCCAATACATTGATTCATTTACCTGTTGCAAGAGGCATAAATAATGTCGAGACGTAACATGGCAAATTGCATGCCGTTTGTTGCAAGATATGTTTGATGCTTTTATTAGATGGTTCGTCATCATAACAGCCTCAGATGTCATTATACAGCCTCAGACGTCATCATACATTCTCACATGTCATCATACAGTCTCAGATGTCATCATACATTCTCACATGTCATCATACAGCCTCAGAAATCATCATAACAGACTCAGATGTCATCATAACAGACTCAGATGTCATCATGCAGCCTCAGGTATCATCATACAGCCTCAGATGTCATCATATAGCCTCAGATGGCATCATAACAGACTCAGATGTCATCATACAGCCACAGATGTCATCATAGATTCTTAGATGTCATCATACAGCCTCAGATGTCATCATACGTTCTCACATGTCATCATACATTCTCACATGTTATCATACACTCTCAGATATCAACACCCTGAGTGCAACTTTCAAGCTGTTCACTATCATTTAGTGAACGACCATCACTACAATTTTAAGACAATTGCCGTGACGGTCGTTTCACTTGAGAAACTGAAACAATTAGAGTAGGTAAATTAGATAAGAGGTAGATAGAAAAGATAGAAGAGTAGAAAGTAGAAATGCTAGACGGAATGTAGTTTCCTGCCGTGTTCTGGGTGTGTAGATCACCACTACCCTGGCTCGCCTGCTCCCATTGTCTCTATCTATCTACCTTCTCAGAATCTCCAGTTTTTAAGGAACCAAACGATCGCCTTGAAACTCAAGGAACAACAATGCCATTGGCTAGTAAACGATTCATCAAACAGCTCTCAACGTGGAACGGAAGCTGTCAGTTGTTGATTTAAGAGACCCTGGTCACACCTGTGTTCGATCACATTCATCAGAGAGAGAGAGAGAGAGAGAGAGAGAGAGAGAGAGAGAGAGAGAGAGAGAGAGAGAGAGAGAGAGAGAGAGAGAGAGAGAGAGAGAGACAGAGAGAGAGAGAGAGACAGAATAAAGGAATTTTTCATTAAATAATCTCAAAATTATATAACATGTAATTATATTTAGGGACGATAATATAATTAAATCATTCACCAACCACATTCATCGGGACAAAAATGACTCCCCCCCACCAATAACATTCGTGAAAATGTAATTAACTTAATGTTTGATAAATGTTGGTGAAACAATTTCAGAATTTAAAATTGTGGTCAATTTATTGGCTTTTTCTTCTTTTGAATGCTGTGGTTGTGAGGCGTATTGTTAAACGATTGTGTGTTGTTTTGTGATTGTTGTGGTGTGTGGTTGTGGTGTGTGGTTGTGGTGTGTGGTTGTGGTGTGTGGTTGTGGTGTGTGGTTGTGGTGTGTGGTTGTGGTGTGTGGTTGTGGTGTGTGGTTGTGGTGTGGTTGTTGTGTGTGTGGTTGTGGTGTGGTTGTTGTGTGTGGTTGTGGTGTGTGGTTGTTGTGTGTGTGTGGTTGTGGTGTGTGGTTGTGGTGTGTGGTTGTGGTGTGTGGTTGTGGTGTGTGGTTGTGGTGTGTGGTTGTGGTGTGTGGTTGTGGTGTGTGGTTGTCGTGTGTGGTTGTTGTGTGTGGTTGTGGTGTGGTTGTTGTGGTGTGTGGTTGTGGTGTGTGGTTGTGGTGTGTGGTTGTGGTGTGTGGTTGTGGTGTGTGTGTGGTTGTGGTGTGGTGGTGGTGTGGGTGTGTGGTTGTGGTTGTGTGGTTGTCGTGTGTGGTTGTGGTGTGTGGTTGTGTGGTTGTAGTGGTGTGGTTGTGGTGTGTGGTTGTTGTGTGTGTGTGGTTGTGGTGTGGTTGTGGTGTGTGGTTGTGGTGTGTGGTTGTGGTGTGTGGTTGTGGTGTGTGGTTGTGGTGTGTGGTTGTGGTGGTGTGGTTGACAAGTCATCCTACAGTTGATTTATGTATATGTTGAACGGTTAGGGACCAAGAACTGAACTATTTAGAACCAGGCTTTCATAAAAACCCTCCTCTATAGTCTCGAACTGAAGTCAGAAACTGACTCGGTCGTTCGAGCCTGTCTTGCAATGGTGGGTTTGTACACAGAACGCTATCAAAGGCCTCCTGGCTCCTTCTGTTCTTGCGTCATAGAAGCAAGAAAAGAAAATACGCAATAATTCGTGTTCTGAATATGTAAAATTATCCGGAGATAAAAATTAAACGGAGTACATAAAAATCTGTCTTAGAAAATGTGAGTACGAAGGCGTCAGACCATAAATAACAATGCAAAAATGAACTTTGGATAGTTAATTTTTCTATTACCCCTGACAATGAAGAAAAACGTAAGAAATATTGAGAAGATTCGTGTTAGAATCATTAATCTTACCCTTTCGGTCATATTCAACAACACACACACACACACACACACACAGACACACACACACACACACACACACACACACACACACACACACACACACACACACATATATATATATATATATATATATATATATATATATATATATATATATATATATATCATAAACGTAGCTCCAAGCATAGAAAACGGGTTGCGAAAATCTTGCCCCCCAAAAAATAGCGTGCAGCGGTTTTGAGTGCGGGTGTATGTTGAGGGCCCGGGGTAGTGAGGGCCCCCAGGACACGCATACTCCTCATTATGAGGATGTCTGGCGTGAGGCATCGACTCACACCGCAGACAAAAGGTTGTCTGCGGCCGGGGGAGGGGGGATGAGGGGGAGGGGGGTTGGAGGGGGGTTTGGGGGGCGGAGGGGGTTGGAGGGGGGTTTGGGGGGGGGGGAGGGGGTTGGAGGGGGGTTAGGGGTGGGGGGAACAGGCGATGTATTTTAGTGGTAGTTCCGTCCTCTCTCTGACGAGGAAGGAGAGTGCCTCTCAACACACACACACACACACACACACACACACACACACACACACACACACACACACACACACACACACACACACACACACACACACACACACACACACATATACACACACCAAAGAGCCGTGACCAAAGAGCCAGAGCTTAACCCCCGCAAGCACAATTAGGTGAGTATACACACACACACACGGGGCGCTGTGTAGCTGAGTGGACTGCACGCTGGGCACGTAATCCTGTGGACCAGGGTTCGCTTTCCAGTGCCGGCGAGAAACAAAATGGGCAGAGTTTCTTTCACCCTTATGCCCCTGTTACCTAGCAGTAAATAGGTACTTAGGAGTTAGACAGCTGTTACGGGCTGCTTCCTGGGTTAAAAAAGTTAGCAGTTAGTAACAGTTGATTGATTGACAGTTGAGAGACGGGCCGAAACAGCAGAGCTCAACCCCCGCAAGCACAACTAGGTGAATATAATTAGGTGAATACATAATTGTGCTATTGTTGACCAAACCACACACTAGAAAGTGAAGGGACGACGACGTGCTTCGGTCCGTCCTGGACCATACTCACAATCGACTTGAGAATGGTCCAGGACGGACCGAAACGTCATCGTCCCTTCACCTTCTAGTGTGTGGTCTGGTCAACATACTTCAGCCACGTTATTGTGACTCCTCGCCTGCATAATTGTGCTATTGTCTGCTGTAGCCTGTTTTTGCAAGCATGTCAACAGTCTCATGCTCTCACATGCCAACATGTGATGGAAGCCCAAGGAATGTAATATAAAATTTATTCTTCTTTAGCAGCTAAAACATTCATTTAAATATCACCATTTTCTCGTTACTACAATCTGCGTTCAATAACAATGGTGTATTTTGCGAGTCCCAACATATAACTCCACTACCTTTGTCTTAACAATTCAGTGGCAAATATGTGCCCACGAATCACATAAAAAATCACAATGGAGTAATATATGAATGAGAAAAATCATTTTGATGGTGACTCGAACCCGCGCGCTGGCGGTTACCAGACACCTACTTTACTCCACTCAGCCACGAGAAGATAAAAAGCTAACCAACCCGGAACTCTACGGAAATCTCATCCCCCCTTTCATTTCCTTTATCCCTTGCACCCTCCCTTCATCCCTGTCTCCCTTACCTAAAGAATGATATTTTATTGGTTTTGGGAGAGGCTGGGATTTACTCTCTGTGCCCCTGGAGCTAGGCAGGGGTCGAGGGTCTCCACGGGAGAAGGGATCACCAACGAGGCTCACTAACCAACACTCTCCAAGGCACTACGGGCTCACCATAGCCCGTGCTACTTGGAACTTACTTTGTTCCAGGTAGCAAATCTTTAACAACAACAACAAACACTCTCCAATGTTTCTGGAAAACATTGAAGAGTGTGAAACTCACTCTATGAAGAGTGAGTTTCTGGGAAATGGTGAAGGGAGAGAGAGAGATATATAGGCTACTCAATCCTATCATCGCTTCTCAATCCTTCTCAAACACTGATCAGAAAACCCCCTTACAACTCTTAAAAATAACTATATAAATAAAAAATAAAATAGTGAATAACAATATAATAAAGACACATTAAAACATCAAAATGTGTGAAAAGTATGTGAGTGTGAATATGTGAATGGTACATAATATTCATCTTTAGATATCCGGACATCCGTATATGTGGAAATACACATGAAGAACCTCTCACACACAGCTCCCCGATAATAGAGAGCCAGCTTAGCATAGCTGCCAACACCCACACAACGTGTCAGCAAGGCGGACAGTCCGCCTGCTATCATAACTCATGCTATATTACCCATTTCTAACATTTTTCCTTCGTCAGTGCCTCTCCAAACCTCTTTAACCCTTATACCCCCCCTCACCCCTACCAAAAAGTCTAACCCACGACGCCTCCCTAATCTTTCTCCTTCTACCAAACCTTCTTTCTCATCTTTCTTATTTTCTCATATATATCCTCATTCACTGATGCTATCACCCTTTGTCTCCTACTCACCCCTTACTCTCCCTCTCCCATCCACTAGCAATAAGGTTAATGCCTACACGAAGACGGTAAAGAAACAATGGGACCTCACAACTCACAATAGAGGAGATATGATCACAATATACAAGATACTGAGGGGGGGGGGAATTAGACATGATGCACAACAACATGTCATTAAGTAGCACAAGATGATGTAATTGTAAACTGTGGATGCTTATGGGTCGAGTAAATGGAAGGAAATACTCGTAAAGCCCCACCCCCCTGCACATTCCACCTGTCAACAAGTGGAATGTGCAGAGGGAAGAAGCTGTGGAAGCCACCTCCACCACGGCTTTATGGTCAGATTTGGCGAACAAAAAAATCCGTCAGGAAATATAAATTATAACGCGAGAGGTAAAAAATAAGGTTTTCACCGGATGCTTCTGTTCACCTTTCAGGAAATAGGTAGCTGGAAGTTATATAGATGCTGGTCAGATCCTGTAAATGTGTGTGCGTGTGTGT
>NW_025570727.1:0-5000 GCF_020424385.1 Procambarus clarkii | reverse complement strand
GGTGGTGTGTGGTGAAGGTGTGGTGTTGTGTGGTAGTGGTGGTGGCGTGTGGTAGTGGTGGTGGTTGTGGTGGTGAGGGTGGTAGTACATACCTAACAGTGCCTACGGGAGAGTGAGATCTAGCTCTTTATTCTCCATCTTATCAGCCTTGTCCATCTTGTCTACTCCAACTCGGTATCTTGTATGTTGCGGTTATATCTCCCCTCTCTGTTCTTTTTTATCCTCTAGGATTGTGATATTTAATTCCATAAGCTTAATACTCTTAGCTCTGGTACCAGGATTATTGAAAACCTTTCTAATTTTTCAGTTTCGGCTTTATGTTTCACTAGGTGCGGGTTCCATGCCAGTGCTTGGAAAGAAACTCTTTCGTTTGCCCATTTGTGTCTGTTTCGGCCGGGAATCGAACCCTGGCCCTTAGAACTATAACCTCCGAGCGCTGTCCACTTAGCCACATGGCCCGATAAAGTGCGTGTTAGTGTATATGTATGTGTATGCGTACGTATGTATTTAAGTTTACATATGTGTGTGTACTCACCTAGTTGTGCTTGAGGGGGTTGAGCTTTGGCTCTTTGGTCCCGCCTCTCAACCGTCAATCAACAGGTGTACAGATTCCTGAGCCTATTGGGCTCTATCATATCTACACTTGAAACTGTGTATGTGTGTGTATGTTTATCAGCACATACACATTAAAAACATGACCAATTAAATACAAAATAACAATAATAAACGACAATACTCGTTGGAAACACGACCAAGACTTTGTCCTTAATCTAAGATCCGAGAAGACTATCTAAGATGTCCCTTATCGAGCGCCATGTTTTAATTGTCTAAGCGACCTCTTCAATATTTACCTGAGAGAGTTTAATTACTTTGTCCCACGAGGAAGTTTTGGCTTTTATACAAAGTAAAAATTGGTCTCAATATTAGTAATTGGAATCTTGGGGAGGGAGTGAAGGGGTTGGGGGTGTTGGGGGTGTTGGGGGGGGTGTTGGGGGGGGGGGGTGTTGGGGGGGGGATGGTGAGGGATAATTGTGATTAGTGGTAATGACAGGTTTTTCCTTTGCATCAATTTTCCCTGAATAATGTTTTAAATATACTGTATATATATATATATATATATATATATATATATATATATATATATATATATATATATATATATATATATATATATATATATATATATATATATATGAGAAAGCTACATGAACGCGCAAGCCATATATCACTAAGAACTCTTTGACCCGGCCAGGATTTGAACCCATGCCGTCCAGGATCACCCCTAAACGTACACAGTACCGTGACCACCGCACCAATGATCGCCTCACAGCAGTAGCTGCTCCCTATGTGGGGGACTTCCTATTAGTAACCCTAATATCAGCAATTGGAATGACACACTGCCCGTCGTCCAAATTGCAGTTATTCTCTGCCTTGCTTCCCCTATCCACACCGAATGTAAGTGTATTTGCGGTGATGCGGTGACTGACAGGTACAGCCACCATGGCCTGCTGTGCCATAGTTTGATATGGCACTCAAGACACAGTAAAGTTAACGACATCATGAAGAGGAGTCTCACAACAGCAGGATGTCCAGCAGTGAGAGCTCCTTTATCTAATGCCCGTTAACTCTGATGATCTTGTTGGTCGCCCAGATGGCACCACAGTGATCCCCCTGCAAGAGCTGTAAGCAGTTAGTGTGGAACTACACATGTGTACCAACATTGGCAAACAGTTACATAATGAACTACAGTGTTGCACAACCAGGTGGCGCTGCCAAACACAGGAAATCAACCAATTCTTGTAAGTACAGAGCACTGGAATCACCACTACAATTCTGTCTCCATTGCTTCGCTTTATCTTGGCGTCTGGGGGTTAGATTGCCACTAGTTTTCTGAAGGATCTGGGTTCTAAGCTAACCGAAACAACAAGAGACCCAACAGTCACCAACTTCCATTTCCAGCGCTTCAGCGTGACAGTACAGAGAGGAAACGCCCACTGCATGCAGGGTTCCTGCCCACCATCTGAGGAACCTATGACAAATAACTTCGTACCTTCTAAATAACCAAATTTGAAACCTTATCTTCTTGAGATCTTGAGGTTATCTTGAGACGATTTCGGGGCTTTTTAGTGTCCCCGCGGCCCGGTCCTCGACCAGGCCTCCACCCCCAGGAAGCAGCCCGTGACAGCTGACTAACACCTTTACATTAATAAAGTTACAAATAAAAATAATATACAGTGCCCCTTTGAGGAGTCTTCATAATATTACTAGCGATGCGCCTTATATATTTATCAGAATATTACCCAAATATACGAAAATATTCTCTGTATATGAAGTTGGTGTTGAAGAGGAGGAGCTGAGGCAGCCTAGACAGCCTCCAACATACTTATTAAGTACACAAACGCTTAGGGTATAAAACCAAACGGCAGACAATATCTTCCAAACAATGGCTGGCGCATTCTGGTATTCACTGAGAATGTAATTTGAGTTAAGTTTTTCATTTGAAAACTTTTTGAGAGAGCAAAAGTTGAGGTGGGAAGGTTAGAAAGTTCAACCCTACCCCCTTCCCCCCCTCCTGGAGGCCTGGTCGAGGACCGGGCCGCGGGGACACTAAAAAGCCCCGAAATCATCTCAAGAAGATCCTCTTTTGGATATTACTCTATTGTTCTTCCCACCTTCAGTAATTCCATTCTTTCTTGCAGTTTCTGTCATATTTTGATATTTGTGTCTTTATTCTTTCTTTCTTTGTCTCGAGTTGATTTTTCTGCATTACTGTCGCAGCCGTCACAATCTTTCTGTCCGGAACTCTCTCACACTCGCTCCTTGTTCTCAGCATCTCAGGTTTTGTCTTCTTTAGTTTCCATTTCTTTCTGTCAAGACACCTTCTCATCTTTCTTCTCACCGTACACACACATTCATAATTTAAGTAGAGATTATCACGGTGTGTCAAGGCAAAGACTCTCAAAGAGAAGACTATCACATTGTGTCAAATCAAAGACTAACACAGTGTGTCAAAGACCTTCACAGTGTGTCAAAGACCCTCACAGTGTGTCAAAGACCCTCACAGTGTGTCAAAGACCTTCACAGTGTGTCAAAGACTTTCACAGTGTGTCAAAGACCTTCACAGTGTGTCAAAGACCTTCACAGTGTGTCAAAGACCTTCACAGTGTGTCAAAGACCCTCACAGTGTGTCAAAGACCTTCACAGTGTGTCAAAGACTACCACAGTGTGTCAAAGACTACCACAGTGTGTCAAAGACCTACACAGTGTGTCAAAGACCTTCACAGTGTGTCAAAGACCTTCACAGTGTGTCAAAGACTACCACAGTGTGTCAAAGACTACCACAGTGTGTCAAAGACCTTCACAGTGTGTCAAAGACTACCACAGTGTGCCGAAGACTACCACAGTGTGTCAAAGACTACCACAGTGTGTCAAAGACCTACACAGTGTGTCAAAGACCTTCACAGTGTGTCAAAGACCTTCACAGTGTGTCAAAGACTACCACAGTGTGTCAAAGACTACCACAGTGTGTCAAAGACCTTCACAGTGTGTCAGAGACTACCACAGTGTGTCAAAGACTACCACAGTGTGTCAAAGACCTTCACAGTGTGTCAAAGACCTTCACAGTGTGTCAAAGACTACCACAGTGTGTCAAAGACTACCACAGTGTGTCAAAGACCTTCACAGTGTGTCAGAGACTACCACAGTGTGTCAAAGACTACCACAGTGTGTCAAAGACCTTCACAGTGTGTCAAAGACTACCACAGTGTGTCAAAGACCTTCACAGTGTGTCAAAGACTACCACAGTGTGTCAAAGACTACCACAGTGTGTCAAAGACCTTCACAGTGTGTCAAAGACTACCACAGTGTGTCAAAGACTACCACAGTGTGTCAAAGACCTTCACAGTGTGTCAAAGACCTTCACAGTGTGTCAAAGACCTTCACAGTGTGTCAAAGACTACCACAGTGTGTCAGAGACTACCACAGTGTGTCAAAGACTACCACAGTGTGTCAGAGACTACCACAGTGTGTCAGAGACTACCACAGTGTGTCAAAGACTACCACAGTGTGTCAAAGACTACCACAGTGTGTCAGAGACTACCACAGTGTGTCAGAGACTACCACAGTGTGTCAGAGACTACCACAGTGTGTCAGAGACTACCACAGTGTGTCAAAGACTACCACAGTGTGTCAAAGACTACCACAGTGTGTCAAAGACTACCACAGTGTGTCAGAGACTACCACAGTGTGTCAGAGACTACCACAGTGTGTCAAAGACTACCACAGTGTGTCAGAGACTACCACAGTGTGTCAGAGACTACCACAGTGTGTCAGAGACTACCACAGTGTGTCAAAGACTACCACAGTGTGTCAAAGACTACCACAGTGTGTCAAAGACCACCACAGTGTGTCAGAGACTACCACAGTGTGTCAGAGACTACCACAGTGTGTCAAGACTACCACAGTGTGTCAAAGACCCTCACAGTGTGTCAAAGATCTTCACAGTGTGTCAAAGACCCTCACAGTGTGTCAAAGACTAACACAGTGTGTCAAAGACTACCACAGTGTGTCAGAGACTACCACAGTGTGTCAAAGACCACCACAGTGTGTCAGAGACTACCACAGTGTGTCAGAGACTACCACAGTGTGTCAAGACTACCACAGTGTGTCAAAGACCCTCACAGTGTGTCAAAGACCTTCACAGTGTGTCAAAGACCTTCACAGTGTGTCAGAGACTACCACAGTGTGTCAAAGACCTTCACAATGTGTCAAAGACCTTCACAGTGTGTCAGAGACTACCACAGTGTGTCAAAGACCTTCACAATGTGTCAAAGACTACCTCAGTGTGATAGTCTTTGTGATAGACACAATAGTAGTAAATGACTATAAATTATTATTAAAAATATGAGATATCAGGAGTCTAACAAGTCATTGCAGTACACAAATAACATGTAGTAAGGCGTGAACCAAGAGCTAGCACTTGACACTGCATATATACACTT
>NW_025570725.1:0-11794 GCF_020424385.1 Procambarus clarkii | reverse complement strand
ACAGTATTGTTACCAGGTGGACCCGTCGTCTGGGGGAGGTACACAGTGTGAGCCATATACCCCGCTTCTCCCAGTATATACTCCAGTGTCAACACACTCCCGGACTACAGTATATGTTCTGGTGGCTTACCACCTCTATAGACCCTACCTCATAATGTATATAAGTGCTGCCGGATGGAAATATATAAATAAACACAGGTTAAATGGATGCTATATAATATAGACGTGCTTTATTGAAGCTTATATACGGGGGTATAATTTGTACGTGTCAGGGCTCACATTAAGGCTGTTGTTACAGTGTTTGATCTGAGCGGACTCAATCACGTTTTCTTCAACAAAACCCTTACTTTTAACAATACATTTGGCCCCTCTGAAGTCGCTAGAATGATCGCATAAACTGGAATGCAAATAAAATGTACTGGAGTGCTGGGCTGTACGAATAGCATATGATTGTTGTTTTAAACGTGAGGAAAGAGATTTACCAATCACACACACACACACAGACTACAAGATGACCTAGAAAGACTGCATGAATGGTCCAACATATGGCTGCTAAAGTTCAACCCGAGTAAATGTAAGGTAATGAAACTAGGCAGTGGAAACAGGAGGCCAGACACAGGATGCAGAATGGTAGATGAAGTCCTTCATGAAACGAACAGAGAGAAAGATCTAGGAGTTTTTTTTGTTTTTGTTTTTTTTTCGTTTTTTTTAGGGATATTCCTGCGCGGGCCCTAAGCCTCTGGCTGGCCCACTAAGTGTTGTTTGTTGTTGTTTTACTTGGGCGGAGTATGAGTATTTATAACTCGAATGGTCGCTTCAGTAAGATTTTGCCATATGTGTTTAACAACTTCTTCTGCTCCGTTGAATCTAAGTTGAAATCTTAATGGGTTTGTAACTGTGCACTGTGTTAGATAATGTTCCAGTGGTCTGTTGGGCATTTCTCCACAGTGTTGACATTTCCTCTCATCTTCCGGAACCTGTAAGCCTATTTCCCATGCACATGGGTATTCAAGCTTGATGCGATGTATGTGTACTTCTGTTACTCTACTGCTCCCTTTCATCAAACAAAGTGGTTCGTAGTTGGTTGAATTCTTGTACCAACTAGCTGTGTTGTGGTCACTGTACATCTTTTGCATTGCTCTGATTCTAATTACTTTCTGAATCAGTGATAAACTCTGTGGTATGTAAATGTCTACATTTCTTCTCTTAGTTGCATCTAGGAATTTATATCACACCAACCCTGTCTCCTGAAGCCCACATCAAAAGAATAACATCTGCGGCGTATGCGAGGCTGGCTAACATCAGAACTGTCTTCAGGAACCTGTGTAAGGAATCATTCAGAACCTTGTATACCACATATGTAAGACCAATCCTAGAGTATGCGGCCCCAGCATTGAGCCCGTACTTGTCAAGTACAAGGCGAAGCTTGAAAAAGTTAAGATATATGCCACTAGGCTAGTCTCACAACTAAGAGGCATGAGTTACGAAGAAATGCTGCGAGAAATGCACCTCACGACACTAGAATACAGAGGAGTAAGGGGAGACATGATCACTACCTACAAAATTCTCAGAGGATTTTTTTTTCTACCACAGACGTGGCCACACAATTACAATGCTAATCAGCATATATTCATTTTCTTCTGTCGTCCATGGACAGGGTTAGAGATGTGTTAAACATATAGTTCAAGGGTTTATTGAACAATCAACCACAGAAGGTGATTCGGTGCTTTTAAAATTCTAAGCTAACCTACATACGTAAATACATAGATACACAGATTTACGTATGCCCTACATAAAGTGTTCGATGTGTCTTTTACATAGTGTCATTAATGTGCATTTACAAAGGTGAAATGTAATTCTGATCAGCTTCCATATAAACTTTATACACATACATATACATACACACACACACATATACGTACACATACATATATACATACATGTATACATACATATATACACATACACATGCATTCACATACATTTGTCTCTTTTACTCTGAGAGAGTGAGATAGCTGATAGAGAAACTAGTGTGCAATTAAGCACCTAATCACTGAAGGTGATGAAGGTGCTTTTACAAGCTCAGGTTATATAGTTACATCACATACATATATTATATAATTGGTACAGTACATGGTTAATCTTGGGGACAAGTCCAATATATCATCAAGTGTTCCAGAACTTATATAATAATTACACAGTTCAGCATACCTTAGCCCAGGAGGGCGAAAGTCAGTCAATATGGAACATTCTACAATATAAGAGAGTGCATGTTTTCTCTTTCACAAAGTTGACACATTGTGTACTCGACATTTGGGTTTTGAGAAAGCTGCCAGATACGTCTATATCCCAGGCGTATTCTGGCCACTATAACATCACATTGCCGGGTTATTGTTCTATTAGTCCCATATGTGAATGTCTCCTCACGATATCTATCATAATATTTAATGCTACAACTTTCCGGTCTTTGTGAATTTGTTAGGTCTGTGAGATCTTCATTAGATATTTAAGTATTCGCTTTGTCACTGCTAATGAAACACCCATATCAATTTCTACCACTGGTTTTCTGCAGGCTGTCTTTGCAAGCATATCAACAGTGTCATGCCTTGAAATGCCAACATGTGATGGTATCCATAGGAATTTAATTTCAAATCTGTTTTCTTTAGCAGCTAAAACATTCATTCGAATATCACTGACTATTTTCTGGGTGTCACTACTATGTGCGTTCAATGCCAGGAATGCACTCTGCGAGATTGACAGGGTAGATAAAGATAAACTGTTTAACACGGGTATACGCGAACAAGGGGACACAGGTGAAAACAGAGTACCCAAATGAGCCACAGGGACGTTAGCAGGAACTTTTTCAGTGTCAGAGTAGTTAACAGATGGAATGCATTACGAAGTGATGTGGTGGAGGCTGACTCCATACACAGTTTCAAATGTAGACATGATAGAGCCCAGTAGGCTCAGGAAACTGTACACCAGTTGATTGACAGTTGAGAGGCGGGACCAAAGAGCCAGAGCTCGACCCCCGCAAGCCCAATTAGGTGAGTACACGCACACACACATATATGTATATGTATATGTATATGTATATATATTTTCAGGGTATTGGATTTATAAAACTGGTTATTGAACCAAACTGATACTTGCTTACTGACGAACAGAGACCCCAACCACTCCCTGATAAAATATATGACCGACCACGGCAACCACGCTCCTGCTGCCGTCAGTCGACCACCAATGGACACTGGAGTGCTTGCAATTAGTGATCACCCTGTAATCGTTTCGTTCCCAGAGAGGGGGTTCAGCGTCACCTTTAATCAGGGGAGCGGCTCCCATCTGGCCTAGTTATCATGAGTACACACCCACTCCAGCCGCCGTGACTCCCCCCCCCCCCCACACACACTCTCCTTGCTATGGCATGATCTCCTAACTCCCCTTTGTGGTGTCACTGACCTCTGTCCACCAATTTGAACCGTCTCTCTCTCTCTCTCTCTCTCTCTCTCTCTCTCTCTCTCTCTCTCTCTCTCTCTCTCTCTCTCTCTCTCTCTCTCTCTCTCTCTCTCTTTCTCTCTCTCTCTCACCATCCAGGAAGCCTCACCAGGATAAGGACAAATATTAGCTGGTAACATACAAATATTTATTACATAAAAATATAGAATATATAACAATAATATTGGAGTGCAACCTCTTAGGCTGCTACCAACCGATAACACGTCAATATTGCCTCAGGTCTCCATCTATAGTAACTGTATTAGACTGCTGCTCAACCTTCAGCACACAACCTACTGCCCCCTCACTGCTTGCCGCTCAAATACCTGCTACGACTAATTATATATATATATATATATATATATATATATATATATATATATATATATATATATGTCGTACCTAGTAGCCAGAACTCACTTTTCAGCCTACAATGCAAGGCCCGATTTGCCTAATAAGCCAAGTTTTCATGAATTAATATATTTTCTCTAAATTTTTTCTTATGATATGATAAAGCAACCCATTTCATTATGTAAGAGGTCAATTTTTTTTTATTGGAGTTAAAAATAACGTAGATATATGACCGAACCTAACCAACCCTACCTAACCTAACCTAACCTATCTTTATAGGTTAGGTTAGGTTAGGTAGCCGAAAAAGTTAGGTTTGGTTAGGTTAGGTAGGTTAGGTAGTCGAAAAGCAATTAATTCATGAAAACTTGGCTTATTAGGCAAATTGGGCCTTGCATAGTAGGCTCAGAAGTGAGTTCTGGCTACTAGGTACGACATATATATATATATATATATATATATATATATATATATATATATATATATATATATATATATATATATATATATATATATATATATATATATAAACAAAAAAAAAGAAATCAATCTCTCACCTTACACTGCGTTTTTCCAACCCGTTCTCACACAAGACAGCACATATATGACTTAATGCTTAAAGTCAATATGTTGAATATGAATTAGTAAATATGTGATATATTCCCAGTTACTTTTTTTACCAAGGCCCAAACTCTTCCTCACGTACCAATTTACGTGTCACAGTACCCGTCCGTCAACATAGATAGCAGAATATTCGTGATTGGTTCAATTATAAGGAAAATTGTAGTTTTCAGGTCCCACATGGGTGTTGAAATTTACCTACTGTTGTCCATGCTCTTAGAATATTACAGATCAGCTACTTCCTATTGAAGGCTCGTAGTTTTGTTTTGAGAAATATTAGTTGTTCTTAGTAAATTATAATAAGCACTATAAATTATTACATAGAATAACAGTGCTTCACCAATCAATATTATATACCATAGTTTGGCTTTAAAAATCTTTAAAGAATGTTTTGTAGGAACGCTAACAGAAAACGATGTTACATTTGAATGTCTATGGGGTAAACTACTGCAAACAGGACGGTATTGTGTCTACTATACCAACTATAGCTAGGATGGGTATATTGTCACCTACCGCCTGTTAGGTGGGAAAGGGGTCCAATACCACCCACAGGATGGGTATGAGGGTCACATCCACCCACAGGATGAGTATGGGGATCACATCCTCCCACAGGAAGGGTATGGGGTCCAATACCACCCACAGGATGAGTATGGCGTCCACTACAACCCACAGGATGGGTATGGGGCTCCAACCACCCATAGAATGGGTATGGGGCTCCAACCACAAATAAAATGGGTATAGGGTCCAATAACACCCACTGGATGTTTAAGGCGTCCATTGCCGCGCGTCGAGCTCGAAAACCGCAGCATTCATCTCAGAACCATGCTTATTTCACACAGATTCCTTAATAAACGTAAGAGTTTTATATGTCACAAGAAAGATAGAAATATAAGCTTCATTCTAAATACCTTACCATGGGCATATTTAAATTTAAAGCGAAGATACGTGTACTTTTATAATAGCCGAGCTTTAACCGCGGACAGATTGATCGACCGAGCAACTCTCTCTCAGAACAATGTTTATTTCACGTGAATTCGTTAATAAACATATATGTTTTATATGTCTCAAGAAAGGCAGACATATAAGCTTCACTTTAAACACTTTACCATAGACATATTTAAAGTTCTAATGAAGATACATGTATTTTAAAAATTACGGAGCTCCCACCCCGTACAGACTGAACGACAGAGCAACTCTCTCTCAGATCAATGTTTATTTCACGTAAATTCGTTAATAAACACAAATGTTTTATATGTCTTAAGCAAGATAGAAATAAGAGCTTCATTTTCAATACATTACAATAGACATATTTATAGCTCAAGAGAAGATACATATGTTTTTATAGTAGCGCTCAGTAGCTTGTCGGGCATGGAGTGCAGACGCCTACGCACTTGCCGATATATTGTATAATTATCAAAGATACGCTAATAAAGCATAAAATCTTATATGCCTCCAGAAAGACCGAGATATGAACATTATTATGATTTCACCAAATGAAATATATCATGTTTGAGAACAAAGATATATCAATTTTAAATTAAGTTTCGACTCTTGCTCGGGCGAGAGAGAGGGAGCGACTCTCGCCCCATCTATTGGAGATTCTGTCCACTAAAGACCCAAAGCTACTCAAACCCTCCAAGCATTATTTAAGTAATGAAGTAATATGGTATATTTACTATAATGTGGGTGCTGAATGCAGAACATGAGAAAACATATATTTACTCCAAACTAATATAATTTCATTATGAAATAAGTAAATAAGTAGCATCAAAGGAAGTCGACGGTCCAAGCGTCAATGTTGTGGAACGACTTATCCAAGATATATCGTTGTTTGGAAAGTGTTTGTTGGCATATCCAGTTGTCGCACTTCTCTGCACAAATTATCACAAATTTAAATTATAATGTTAACAAGTAGAATACGTATTTTTAATAAAATCTAACATAGCTAGCCAGAAAACATTTAACATTTATTAAAAAAATATATGTTTGGAAGTTAAATCGACTTCATAGGACAATAGTGTTGTTATATATACTCGTTATTCGTTGACATGCGTTCGCTACTTAAACTACCATGTACTGTACTTATGTGAAATCTCCCATGTCTCTTCGCTCATCTCACCGAACCCTACAGGCTCTGTGATATATTGCTTAATTAATTGAGATTCACAAATAAAGCTTATAATTGTATATGTTATCAAAAAGGCAGAGCTTATTTTAGTTCATTTATTATGCACCCCATACCCATCCTATGAGCGATAGTGGAGTGTTACAGAGGCACATAATGGGCTCAGGGACTGAGCCCCACAATTCATATAGCCAAGGAAGTTATAATCTTGATAAGGTAGTTACAAAAGTCAATGCACATTGTCACATCAACAATGGGCTCGAGACCGACCACAAGTACAGTTTATAATTTAAGCAACTGACATATATGGAGGGCTAGTGTCACAATTGATTTGTTTATCCTACACATAACCCCCTCTCCCCCATCCAATGGACAGCGGTGGATAGGTTACAATCAAGTCGTTTTTTGCGTTTTATTCAGAGATTAGATCTTATTGGGTGAGGAAAGATATTCATATTTTAAAGAAGGCTTCTTGGCTGATGCTCTCCATTGATGGAAAATATACAACCTTTTGAAAATCAATGTTAGTTTGATCTAGATATTGTAATTAACGAAAGTATTTATGTCATCTGAAAGGTAGAAATATAGGCTACATCTAAAATCCTTTGTCATAAATATAACTGAAGTGAAAACGAAGATATATGCGTTTTGATAGTTACTTGATGGCTAGCTCTGAGAGTGTGAAGCCCTGCACACCAGCCAATAAATTGTATAATTAGTTTCCATATATTTTAATTAATCTTAAAAATCTATATGTCAGAAGAAAGGAAGATGTAGCCGTTAATGTGA
Organism: Procambarus clarkii; assembly: GCF_020424385.1. Taxonomy (NCBI): domain Eukaryota; kingdom Metazoa; phylum Arthropoda; class Malacostraca; order Decapoda; family Cambaridae; genus Procambarus; species Procambarus clarkii. The sequence goes on along the minus strand of NW_025570725.1, from coordinate 4,416 downwards.
CAACATTTAAAAATATATATCTCTTAAGTTAAATAAATAATACCACCTTATCGCCTGTGTGTGGACACATGAAAACTACCTAGGTATCAGTATCCAGCCAGGCGGGGATCACAGGCTGCACAATACTGATAAATTATGTAATGCACTACTTGTGGTCGATCTCGAACCCATTTATGATGTGACGACTTATAGTGAATTTTGTAACTAGCTCATCAAGATTGTAACTTGCTTAGCTAAATGAATTGTGGGGTTCGGTCCATTCATTTTCTTTCTTTATTATGCACCCCATAATACACATCCCGTGGGCGGTGGTGTAAAGGATTACAGAGGCACATAATCGGTTCAGGAACTGAACCCTCTAGTTCATTTAGCTAAGCAAATAACAATCTTTTGACGCTAGTTACAAAATTATTAATGTACACATACTTATGCATACATGTACATATTCATACGTATACATATATACATACACATACATATTTAATCACCACCACAAATACACACATCAGTAATCTTTTGTGTCACAAGTGATTCAGCAAGAGGCTCACAACAGTCACTATACACGGCACTTTACATTTATGGTGAGTCACACAGTTACTAGTCTTGCTGCACACCCACCCAACTGGGCGGCAGCTTTACAGTCATGTGCTCCACACCCACCCAACTGGGCGGCAGCTTTACAGTCATGTGCTCCACACCCACCCAACTGGGCGGCAGCTTTACAGTCATGTGCTCCACACCCACCCAACTGGGCGGCTGCTTTACAGTCATGTGCTCCACACCCACCCAACTGGGCGGCTGCTTTACAGTCATGTGCTCCACACCCACCCAACTGGGCGGCTGCTTTACAGTCATGTGCTCCACACCCACCCAACTGGGCGGCAGCTTTACAGTCATGTGCTCCACACCCACCCAACTGGGCGGCAGCTTTACAGTCATGTGCTCCACACCCACCCAACTGGGCGGCTGCTTTACAGTCATGTGCTCCACACCCACCCAACTGGGCGGCTGCTTTACAGTCATGTGCTCGACACCCACCCAACTGGGCGGCAGCTTTACAGTCATGTGCTCCACACCCACCCAACTGGGCGGCAGCTTTACAGTCATGTGTATGCATTACCTACAGTAAGCAAATTTGGATACTTCGCTAAGATTTCGGGCAGCACATCATTATGAATGAAGTACTTACACATTTCATGGACACTATTGATGTTGTTATCTTTAAATTCCGCTATTTTTCACATTCCATTATATAATGACTCAAAGTATGCGAATAGTTCTGCTGACAGAGTTTACATTTAGTCAAATCTACATCATCAGATGTTACAAACTTCCAGAGGTACTTGTAGCTGAGCCTAAACCTAGCAGTGGTAACATCTAGAAGTCTGCTAGCATTATTGGATGACCCATAGACGAGCGATTCATCAAAGTTTATACAATATTGTGAAATTGAGAGTCAGTGTAGTAACATAAATTGGTAAATAATAAATATTGTAAGTTAAGAATCTGATGCATGTGTGTGTGTTGGGGTGGGGCGGGGTTTATACCCTTGGTAAGCGAGAGTGGAAAGTAACCTTAGACGTACTGCGGTCAATGTGGGGGGGGGGGAGGGGGAGGGAGGGTGGGAGAGTCAAATCCACCCTCCAACATTGGGTATAGTACCAGCAGCCTCCACAACACTCCATCAGCCTCCAGCTGATGCTTGTAGATGCTTCATCTAACCTCACCTATGTCACACATTAACCTACAGTTCCTGTGATATTTAAACTCCTCATCACAGTGGCGTCTCACCAATATAAACTGTATTGGATTTTGTCCCGAAATAGCTATATGCTGACTGGACGTGTATGTATGTATGTATGTATGTATGTATGTATGTATGTATGTATGTATGTATGTATGTATGTATGTATGTATGTATGTATGTATGTATGTATGTATGCATGTATGTATGTATGTATGTATGCATGTATGAATGGATAGATGTATGTATGTACGCATGCATGCATGTATGTATGCATGCATGTATGTATGTATTTATGTATGTATGTATGTATGTATGTATGTATGTATGTATGTATGTATGCATGTATGTATGTATGTATGGATAGATGGATGGATGTATGTATGTACGCATGCATGCATGTATGTATGTATGAATGTATGTATGTATGTATGTATGTATGTATGTATGCATGTATGTATAGATGGATGGATGTATGTACGCATGCATGCATGTATGTATGTATTTATATATGCATGTATATACGCATGTATATATGCATGTATGTATGTATTTATATACGCATGTATATACGCATGTATTTATATACGCATGTATGTATGTATGTATGTATGGATGTACGCATGCATGTATGTATGGATGTACGCATGCATGTATGTATGGATGTACGCATGCATGTATGTATGGATGTATGTATGTATGTATGTACGCATGTATGTATGTATGTATTTATATATGCATGTATATACGCATGTATGTATGTATGTATGTATTTATATACGCATGTATTTATATACGCATGTATGTATGTATGTATGTATGTATGCATGCATGTATGCATGTATGTATGTATGTACGCATGCATGTATGTATGGATGTACGCATGCATGTATGTATGTATGTACGTATGTATGTATGTATGTATGTATGTATGTATGTATGTATGTATGCATGCATGTATGCATGTGTGTATGTATGTATGTAGTATGTATGTATGTATGTATGTATGTATGTATGTATGTATGTATGTACGCATGCATGTATGTATGGATGTATGTATGGATGTACGCATGTATGTACACATGTATGTACGCATGTATGTACGCATGTATGTACGCATGTATGTATGTATGTATATATGTATGTATGTACGCACGCATGTATGTATGCATGTATGTATGTATGTATGTATGTATGTATGTATGTATGTATGTATGTATGTATGCATGTACGCATGTATGTATGTATGTATGTATGTATGTATGTATGCATGTGTGTATGTATGTATGTATGTATGTATGTATGTATGTATGTATGTATGTATGTATGTATGTATGCATGTGTGTATGTATGTATTCCCAATCACGTTAAAGACTCCCCCTCTATCATCCAGTTAAAGAGAAAAACAACTATGTACTAAATAATCAACTCCTTGTAACTTTAATTATACTGACCTTCCTATCTGTATTCAGACTGAGCCTATCATCATTATAGGTGATTATAACGCTAGCCATAGGAATATTGGTAATTCGCAGTTCAGTAATCGTAACGGCAACCAACTGGTGTCACTATTAGGTAGTCACGATGATGCACAGATTGTGGGTGACCTTGAACCAACGCATATCTACGGAGGTATTCTTGATCTATGTCTCGGTGTCAAGGTCTCCCACACCGTGTGCGCCTCGTCAATAGTGCCAGATATGGCGTCTGATCATCTGGCCATATTAGCCACTGTAAACATTGGCAGCTCTATCCTCCCCGGTGGAGTGTTCACGCGGAAGAGGCTGGCTGTGCCCATCGATCAACGAGACAATCTTGTTGCTCATGTGTCAGAATGGTGCAGTTCATCTGAGCCTTCATCAGTTGAAGATTTTAACAATGAGATCACAGGTACTATCGAGCAGTTTATAGAATCACTTGATTCATCGTCCAGGCCACGTAACCCAAATTACACTGGTCATAGCACTTATGCTTATTATAATGATTCTAAATTGCATGCACTAAAACGCACTGCCAGAATAATTGGACTAGCTTGTAGAAGGACCCGCACTGCTGAAATGCTTCGGCTCTTTCAAGCGGCTCTGGCTAAGGCCAGAGGTGGAGCTGAGGCAGACAGACTGGGAAACTTTTGTCCGTGGTCTCAATTCTCACACGCCACTAAGTCGGGCATGGAAGGATATCAACAAGATCAAAGGGAAAAATGCTGCAGAGATCTCGTACCCTAATCCTCTGCACAGAGCAAATGATCTTGTTGATGCTTGGGCCACAACTTCCAGCTCTGACAGTCTTCCTCTACCCTCACAGAATGAATTAAATGATAGATATACTGATAGGGCAAGGTTCCTTGACTTCATGCTTCATCAAGAGGATGACTGTGACATGCTTTTTACTGAATACAAACTAGATTCTGCTCTACATAAAGACAAAGCTACATCACCCGGGGAGGATGGAGTTACTTACGGCATACTGCTTATGCTTCTGCTAGTTCCAAGGAATACCTTTCTTCAATTGTATAATATGAGCTATGTAACTGGGGAGCTTCCTAAGTCATGGACCATCAGTGTTATTATTCCCATTCCTAAACCTCACCAGCCGAGTGCTTTATGCCCAGTCTCCCTCACTAGTTGTCTCTATAAGTGTCTTGAGAGGATGGTTCTCAACCGTCTCCTTTA
>NW_025570723.1:0-93177 GCF_020424385.1 Procambarus clarkii | reverse complement strand
TTAATATATATATATATATATATATATATCTATATATATATATATATCGATATATATATATATATATTATATATATATATATATTAGTATATTTTGGTAGCAGTCTTTCCTGTAGACATATATTATTAAATATGACCGAAAAAGTAAGATAATAATTCTAACACGAATTTTCTCAATCTTTCGTACATTTCTTTTCACTGTTGGAGGTAAATCAAAAATCAATTCTCCAAAATTCATTTTATTTCTAGTCTGACGCGACACGAGCGCGTTTCGTAAAACTTATTACATTTTCAAACACTTTAGTTCACAAAATACACAACTGAATAGAACTTACGCATCTCCGATTTATATCTACATTTGAGTGAGGTGGAAGGGGTGATGTGGCATTAACACAAGACAGAACAAGAGGTGGCATTAATAGGGTATTAATTTCATCAACACAAGACAGAACAAGAGGAGGCATTAATAGGGTATTAATTTCATCAACACAAGAAGGAACACGAAACAATGGGTATGAATAGAAGTGTTTGTAGAAAGCCTATTGGTCCATATTTCTTGATGCTTCTATATTGGAGTGGAGTCTAGAGGGTGGGTAGAATATAGTTGTGCAATAATTGGCTGTTGATTGCTGGTGTTGACTTCTTGATGTGTAGTGCCTCGCAAACGTCAAGCCGCCTGCTATCGCTGTATCTATCGATGATTTCTGTGTTGTTTACTAGGATTTCTCTGGCTATGGTTTGGTTGTGGGAAGAGATTATATGTTCCTTAATGGAGCCCTGTTGCTTATGCATCGTTAAACGCCTAGAAAGAGATGTTGTTGTCTTGCCTATACTCTGGGTTTTTTGGAGCTTAACAGTCCCCAAGAGGGCATTTAAAGGCATAGACGACGTTAGTCTCTTTTAAAGCATTCTGTTTTGTGTCTGGAGAGTTTCTCATGAGTAGGCTGGCCGTTTTTCTGGTTTTATAGTAAATCGTCAGTTGTATCCTCTGATTTTTGTCTGTAGGGATAACGTTTCTATTAACAATATCTTTCAGGACCCTTTCCTCCGTTTTATGAGCTGTGGAAAAGAAGTTCCTGTAAAATAGTCTAATAGGGGGTATAGGTGTTGTGTTAGTTGTCTCTTCAGAGGTTGCATGGCTTTTCACTTTCCTTCTTATGATGTCTTCGACGAAACCATTGGAGAAGCCGTTATTGACTAGGACCTGCCTTACCCTGCAGAGTTCTTCGTCGACTTGCTTCCATTCTGAGCTGTGGCTGAGAGCACGGTCGACATATGCGTTAACAACACTCCTCTTGTACCTGTCTGGGCAGTCGCTGTTGGCATTTAGGCACATTTAGGCGACTGCCCAGACAGGTACAAGAGTACATTGCAATGCAATGTCACAATAACATTTAATAACAATAATAACAATAACATTTAAATATACTTTAAGATATAATCTAGAAGAAAATAAGAACATTGAAACGGTTCATGAACTCGATTTCAATAAAGGACACTATGGGGAACTTTGAAAAACAGTTAATGAGTATAATTAGACAGACTTGTTGCTAGGCAGAGGAGTAAATAATGAGATATATGGCAAATTTTGCAAAATATAAGCACACAAACATTCATACCCAAACAAAGCAAAATGCTCGGCAAGAACAAAGCAGTTGGCCCGTAGGGGAAAGGAGATACCCACAAGACTGGAATACAAGTCATTAACAAGCACACAAGTACTACACCACACAACAACCGTACTACTACCAGAACTGGACGAATCACTACCAAAACAACACATTGCACATCACTACCAAAACAACACAACACAACACAAGCATTGGCAAAGAATTATAGACCAGTTGCACTAACATCCCACATAATAAAATTATTTGAGAGTGATCAGGAGTCAGGTTACTATTTATTTATTTATTTATTTATTTATTTATGCATATACAAGAATGTACATAAGGAATGTGAGGATACAAATATGGTAAATACAGTCTTGTAAAGCCACTAGCACGCGCAGCGTTTCGGGCAGGTCCTTATTCTAAGAAAATTTTAAGGAGGTAAATACTTGCAAAATTTATAGACAAAAAAATATTAACAGATTACTTGAAATGAAAAAAGAAAAAAAAAAAAGATGAGAGAAAATTGTAGGTGCAGTATATTTAAGCACATAGGTAGCTAAGATTGATTGCAATGACAGCTTAAAATGGTAGTTGACAACAAATTGGTAGGCACAATACAGCAGAAACAATATAAGATTGATTGCAATGACAGCTTGAATGGTAGTTGACAAAAATTGGTAGTCACAATACAGCATATGGCTAGCACATAAAAGAAGACAGCAATGAACACAATGATAAGGTTGTTTGATATTACATAAAAATTAGGAGATTGGGTAACACTAGGTACAGAGCAAATTTAAAGCTCAGTGTAGGAAACTAAGAAGATGAAGTTAGGTACTTTTTGGTTTTGCTTTTAAATAAGGCAAAAGTTTTACAGTTTTTCAATTCACTAGGGAGTGAGTTCCATAGACTAGGTCCCTTAATTTGCATAGAGTGTTTACACAGATTAAGTTTGACCCTGGGGATATCAAAGAGATATTTATTTCTGGTGTGGTGATAATGGGTCCTATTACATCTGTCCAGAGAGAGTTTCAGAGCATGGTTTGCATTTAAGAACAGGGTTTTGTAAATGTAGTTGACACAAGAGAATGTGTGGAGGGAGTTAATATTTAGCAAGTTTAGGGATTTAAACAAGGGAGCTGAGTGTTGTCTGAAAGCAGAGTTAGTTATAATTCTGATAGCAGATTTTTGCTGTGTGATGATGGGCTTAAGGTGGTTTGCAGTGGTATAGTTTTATAGAGACCAATGACCTCCACAATCCAGGCCAACATGGATTTAGAGCAGGAAGATATATCTCTTACTCTCTTAGAATACCTCTTACAGCTATCTCTCATGTCCTCTACTTGTACAGTACAGCTACTTGACCATTACGACAAAATCACTGAGATATGAGATAATGATGACACTAACCTCATCTACTCAGACTCCAACCCACTCATATTAAATAATGATGTAAACAATAAATTAAAAAAAAATCCACTTATTAATGTCTACCAACAAACTCACACTAAACATAGAAAGGACCTACAACATCTTACTTGGGAGCAAATCAACAAATGCAATTCATCTACAGTTACACAATGTTAACATCAGAAATATAAAAGATGGTAAGTTCCTTGGTCTATACTTAGATCTGCCCGAAACGCTATGAGTGCTAGTTGCTTTACAAGAATGTATAACTTCAAGTCACTGTACTCTCCCCCAATGTACCTTCTTGTATATAAAGAAAAAATAAATAAATAAACAAACACATAATAAATCAATACTTACTAAATTTTGTCTATTATGTAGCAAAGAAGCAGGTCTACGGAAGGCTTTTCTGTTGAGTTCGAAGCCCAGATTACTCGTGGTCTCTGAAATAAGTTAAGATTATAAGTATAAAATTTATAAAACCAAATAATAAATCCGGTATTGCTCAATTTCAGATGCAGACGTACTGAATGATATATCAGACTGTCAGCATGGTATTCGATCTGGAAGGTCCAGTGTAACGAATTTACTCAGTTTCTATGATTGAGCCACAGAGATCTATAAAGAATTCTGATCAAGAAAGAGATCTAGGGGTGGTTTTAGATAGAAAACTATAACCTGAGGATCATATTAAGAACATTCTGCGAGGGGCCTATGCTACACTTTTTAACTTTAGAATTGCTTTTAAATACATAGGTCAAAAAGTTTTAAAAGTTTTAAAAGTTTTTTAAACCTCTCGTGTATCATGAGTGTGGAAAAGCTTCAGATGGTGCATTCAGATGATGAATATTACCTAGTTCCTTCATCTGGAAAGAATGAACACATATTGGTGCATTCGGATGATAAAAACTAACTACTGAAGTTCAATTGATCAACAGACTGTATATCATATGCAGACTGTATGTGGATCTGCGGGCCACTCCAAACAACAGCCTGGTGGACCAAGCTCCACCAAGCCTAAAGCACAAAGTGGTCCACTGGCACCGGCAACTTCAACCATAAATGTTCTCAAAGCTTACTAAAAATGATTGAATTAGACTAGACTACAGCAATCTTAACCTTGTATCTGTTTCCACCAATCTTGTTCAGTACATGCTTCAACATATCAGCAATACTTGATATGTAAATATATCTCACTGTGTCATTACAATATGCACCTCCCAACTAGGACAGCATTTGTACCTGTTACAATAATGCATAAACTTTAAGGCAATAGAGTATAATGTATGTCTTTCAATCTCAACATTAGATTTTATAACTTTCTAATGTAATACATAAATACCATTAAACTATTTTCTGTTTAACTGTTAGAAAAAATCAATTAGATATATAAAAAGAAATAAAAAAGATTACATGGATAGTAAAATCTGGATTCCCAACTACAATTTATATAGATGTGATAGAAAAACTAGGTCAAATTTAGGAGTAGGTCTGTATATTAAACAGCACCTGACGTGCACAGAGCTACTAAACTCAATGTGGTGGTAGAGTGGTGAGGGGGGAAACATTGCAGAAAAAACAAAAATACAATTTGGTCAACAAAACAGCATTGTTTAAAATAGAAGACATGGGTTGACATTTTGGGGGTAAGGTAGGTTACATTGAGTTAATTAGTTAGTACTTAGTTTTTATCTTAAACTGGTTGGGAGAGGTACAGTGTTGCTGTGCTGGTGAAAGAACACCTAAAGGTAAATTAAATAATGATTGCGAATCCACAAGAAGTTGACATAATAGCGCTAGAGATCTGCAATCAGGATGATAATTTTTCCTTAAAGAATTTGACAAACACTTGCTGATAGGACATGAAGTAAATGAAATGTATGTCAAGTTTTGTGAAATATATGATAAAAGCACAACAAAATTTGTACCAAAGGAGAGATGCAGAACTAGGAAAAGGGGTTTGTTCAACAGAAATTGCGAGAGGGCCTGAGACCCAAACACACACAAATGGAATCAATATATAGCAAGAGGCCAAACCCCCAAACATACAAGTGATGCAAAGATGCGAGAAACAGCAGCAGCAGTAAGGAGAGGGACTGAAGTAAATAAAGTGTGAAAATAAACTCGAGTAAATTTTTTTAACTACTCTCGACAGTGAAGAAAAACAAATATTCAGACGATTTGTGTTAGAATCATTAATCTTACACTTTCGGTCATATTCAACAACACAAATACACACACACACATTCCTGTTGCTGTAGCAGGTGAAGAATTACACACACAGATCACAATAACGTGATGCATCAAATGAACAAATCCACAAGGGCCGTGACGAGGATTCGAACCTGCGTCCGGGAGCATCCCAGACACTGCCTTAATCGACTGAGCTACAACAGGGTAAAAGGGTTGAAACCGAAGTTCTACTGAACTTACTGGATCCCATAGCCTCTCCGAGGCACAAACCAGGCTTTTACACAACCCCCCCCCCCCCCCTGCACCCGAGCTATGTCAACAGGCCGTTCTCCCTCTTCGCTCTTACATCATCACACACAGATCACAATAACGTGATGCATCAAATGAACAAATCCACAAGGGCCGTGATGAGGATTCAAACCTGTGTCCGGGAGCATCCCAGACACTGCCTTAATCGACTGAGCTACGACAGGGTAAAAGGGTTGAAACCAAACTTCTACTGAACTTCCTGGATCCTTTTACCCTGTTGTAGCTCAGTCGATTTAGGCAGTGTCTGGGATGCTCCCGGACGCAGGTTCAAATCCTCGTCACGGCCCTTGTGGATTTGTTCATTTGATGCATCACGTTATTGTGATCTCTGTGTGTGATGATGTAAGGGCAAAGAGAAAGAACGACCTGTTGACATAGCTCGGGTGCAGGGGGAGGGTTGTGTACAAGCCTGGTTTGTGCCTTGGAGAGGCTATGGGATCCAGTAAGATCGTCCTTCCTTTCCTCCTTAGAATCTGGATGTAGCAGGTGCTCAATTGTCAAAAGTGAAAAAATTTGGTTTGTCTTCCGAATGCACCATATCGGTAAATTTTTAATAATCTTTTAAAAATAGTAAATGCCACTATTTTTGCAAAATTATTACAAGATCTATTATTCTAATAAGGGTTTGATAAAATACAGTAGACTGCCTACTGGTTTTACCTGTAATAAGGTTTGATACAGATGATTATGGATATATTGAAATGCTCTTATTGTTAAGAAACAATTTTTTAAAGAGTATTTTGTAATGAGCAGCTCTGAAAATCAGTTGATTACAGATAATTAAGGCAATGTCTGGGATGCTCCCGGACACAGGTTTGAATTCTCATCACGGCCCTTGTGGATTTGTTCATTTGATGCATCACGTTATTGTGATCTGTGTGTGTGATGATGTAAGGGCGAAGAGGGAGAACGGCCTGTTGACATAGCTCGGGTGCAGGGGGAGGGTTGTGTAGAAGCCTGGTTTGTGCCTCGGAGAGGCTATGGGATCCAGTAAGATCGTCCTTTCTTTCCTCCCTAGAATCTGGATGTAGTAGGTGCTCAATTGTCAAAAGTGAAAAAATTTGGTTTGTCTTCCGAATGCACCATATCGGTAAATTTTTTAATAATCATTTAAAAATAGTAAATGCCACTATTTTTGCAAAATTATTACAAGATCTATTATTCTAATAAGGGTTTGATAAAATACAGTAGACTGCCTACTGGTTTTACCTGTAATAAGGTTTGATACAGATGATTATGGATATATTGAAATGCTCTTATTGTTAAGAAGCAATTTTTTAAAGAGTATTTTGTAATGAGCAGCTCTGAAAATCAGTTGATTACAGATAATTAAGGCAATGTCTGGGATGCTCCCGGACACAGGTTTGAATCCTCATCACGGCCCTTGTGGATTTGTTCATTTGATGCATCACGTTATTGTGATCTGTGTGTGTGATGATGTAAGGGCGAAGAGGGAGAACGGCCTGTTGACATAGCTCGGGTGCAGGGGGAGGGTTGTGTACAAGCCTGGTTTGTGCCTCGGAGAGGCTATGGGATCCAGTAAGATCGTCCTTCCTTTCCTCCCTAGAATCTGGATGTAGTAGGTGCTCAATTGTCAAAAGTAAAAAAATTTGGTTTGTCTTCCAAATGCACCATATCGGTAAATTTTTTAATAATCTTTTAAAAATAGTAAATGCCACTATTTTTGCAAAATTATTACAAGATCTATTATTCTAATAAGGGTTTGATAAAATACAGTAGACTGCCTACTGGTTTTACCTGTAATAAGGTTTGATACAGATGATTATGGATATATTGAAATGCTCTTATTGTTAAGAAGCAATTTTTTAAAGAGTATTTTGTAATGAGCAGCTCTGAAAATCAGTTGATTACAGATAATTAAGGCAATGTCTGGGATGCTCCCGGACACAGGTTTGAATCCTCATCACGGCCCTTGTGGATTTGTTCGTTTGATGCATCACGTTATTGTGATCTGTGTGTGTGATGATGTAAGGGCGAAGAGGGAGAACGGCCTGTTGACATAGCTCGGGTGCAGGGGGAGGGTTGTGTAGAAGCCTGGTTTGTGCCTCGGAGAGGCTATGGGATCCAGTAAGATCGTCCTTTCTTTCCTCCCTAGAATCTGGATGTAGTAGGTGCTCAATTGTCAAAAGTGAAAAAATTTGGTTTGTCTTCCGAATGCACCATATCGGTAAATTTTTTAATAATCTTTTAAAAATAGTAAATGCCACTATTTTTGCAAAATTATTACAAGATCTATTATTCTAATAAGGGTTTGATAAAATACAGTAGACTGCCTACTGGTTTTACCTGTAATAAGGTTTGATACAGATGATTATGGATATATTGTAATGCTCTTATTGGTAAGAAGCAATTTTTTAAAGAGTATTTTGTAATGAGCAGCTCTGAAAATCAGTTGATTACAGATAATTAAGGCAATGTCTGGGATGCTCCCGGACACAGGTTTGAATCCTCATCACGGCCCTTGTGGATTTGTTCATTTGATGCATCATGTTATTGTGATCTGTGTGTGTGATGATGTAAGGGCGAAGAGGGAGAACGGCCTGTTGACATAGCTCGGGTGCAGGGGGAGGGTTGTGTACAAGCCTGGTTTGTGCCTCGGAGAGGCTATGGGATCCAGTAAGATCGTCCTTCCTTTCCTCCCTAGAATCTGGATGTAGCAGGTGCTCAATTGTCAAAAGTGAAAAAATTTGGTTTGTCTTCCGAATGCACCATATCGGTAAATTTTTTAATAATCTTTTAAAAATAGTAAATCCCACTATTTTTGCAAAATTATTACAAGATCTATTATTCTAATAAGGGTTTGATAAAATACAGTAGACTGCCTACTGGTTTTTGGTTGCCAGTTTCCTCAAGTTAATTTCCGTGATTTACATACAAATTTATATACATACAAATACATATACACACATATAATATATCGTACATTACGCTTCACTGTTGGAGGTAAATCAAAAATCACTTCTCCAAAATTCATTTTTATTTTATTTTTAGACTAGAAATAAAAATAAAAATGAATTTTGGAGAAGTGATTTTTGATTTACCTCCAACAGTGAAGCGTAATGTACGAAAGATTGAGAAAATTCGTGTTAGAATTATTAATCTTACTTTTTCGGTCATATTTAATAATATATGTCTACAGGAAAGACTGCTACCAAAATATACTAACATATAATATATATATATATATATATATATATATATATATATATATATATATATATATATATATATTAGTATATTTTGGTAGCAGTCTTTCCTGTAGACATATATTATTAAATATGACCGAAAAAGTAAGATTAATAATTCTAACACGAATTTTCTCAATCTTTCGTACATTATGCTTCACTGTTGGAGGTAAATCAAAAATCACTTCTCCAAAATTCATTTTTATTTCTAGTCTGACGCGACACGGGCGCGTTTCGTAAAACTTATTACATTTTCAAAGACTTCACAAATACACAACTGATTAGAACTTGCGTTTCCCTGATTTTATATCTACATTTGAGTGAGGTGGGAAGGGTGATGTGGCATTACATTTGAGTGAGGTGGGAAGGATGATGTGGCACTAACACAAGACAGAACACTAGAGGATATTAATAGGGTATTAAAAGTATCAACACAAGACAGAACAGAAACAATGGGTATTGAATAGAAGTGTTTGTAGAAAGCCTATTGGTCCATATTTCTTGATGCTTCTATATTGGAGCGGAGTCTTGAGGTGGGTAGAATATAGTTGTGCAATAATTGGCTGTTGATTGCTGGTGTTGACTTCTTGATGTGTAGTGCCTCGCAAACGTCAAGCCGCCTGCTATCGCTGTATCTATCGATGATTTCTGTGTTGTTTACTAGGATTTCTCTGGCGATGGTTTGGTTATGGGAAGAGATTATATGTTCCTTAATGGAGCCCTGTTGTTTATGCATCGTTAAACGCCTAGAAAGAGATGTTGTTGTCTTGCCTATATACTGGGTTTTTTGGAGCTTACAGTCCCCAAGTGGGCATTTGAAGGCATAGACGACGTTAGTCTCTTTTAAAGCGTTCTGTTTCGTGTCTGGAGAGTTTCTCATGAGTAGGCTGGCCGTTTTTCTGGTTTTATAGTAAATCGTCAGTTGTATCCTCTGATTTTTGTCTGTAGGGATAACGTTTCTATTAACAATATCTTTCAGGACCCTTTCCTCTGTTTTATGAGCTGTGGAAAAGAAGTTCCTGTAAAATAGTCTAATAGGGGGTATAGGTGTTGTGTTAGTTGTCTCTTCGGAGGTTGCATGGCATAAGAAGGAAAGTGAAAAGCCATGCAACCTCCGAAGAGACAACTAACACAACACCTATACCCCCTATTAGACTATTTTACAGGAACTTCTTTTCCACAGCTCATAAAACAGAGGAAAGGGTCCTGAAAGATATTGTTAATAGAAACGTTATCCCTACAGACAAAAATCAGAGGATACAACTGACGATTTACTATAAAACCAGAAAAACGGCCAGCCTACTCATGAGAAACTCTCCAGACACGAAACAGAACGCTTTAAAAGAGACTAACGTCGTCTATGCCTTCAAATGCCCACTTGGGGACTGTAAGCTCCAAAAAACCCAGTATATAGGCAAGACAACAACATCTCTTTCTAGGCGTTTAACGATGCATAAACAACAGGGCTCCATTAAGGAACATATAATCTCTTCCCATAACCAAACCATCGCCAGAGAAATCCTAGTAAACAACACAGAAATCATCGATAGATACAGCGATAGCAGGCGGCTTGACGTTTGCGAGGCACTACACATCAAGAAGTCAACACCAGCAATCAACAGCCAATTATTGCACAACTATATTCTACCCACCTCAAGACTCCGCTCCAATATAGAAGCATCAAGAAATATGGACCAATAGGCTTTCTACAAACACTTCTATTCAATACCCATTGTTTCTGTTCTGTCTTGTGTTGATACTTTTAATACCCTATTAATATCCTCTAGTGTTCTGTCTTGTGTTAGTGCCACATCATCCTTCCCACCTCACTCAAATGTAATGCCACATCACCCTTCCCACCTCACTCAAATGTAGATATAAAATCAGGGAAACGCAAGTTCTAATCAGTTGTGTATTTGTGAAGTCTTTGAAAATGTAATAAGTTTTACGAAACGCGCCCGTGTCGCGTCAGACTAGAAATAAAAATGAATTTTGGAGAAGTGATTTTTGATTTACCTCCAACAGTGAAGCATAATGTACGAAAGATTGAGAAAATTCATGTTAGAATTATTAATCTTACTTTTTCGGTCATATTTAATAATATATATATATATATATATATATATATATATATATATATATATATATATATATATATATATATATATATATATATAATATATATATATGCATATAAATAAAAAAACAAGTAAATGTAAAAATTTTTACCTTGCACCTAGATCCACCAAGCCTGTATGGCGCGCGTTTCAGTACTTCGGAAATCTAGAACTATCTAGAATCTCTAATCTGCAATGAAACAATACATATTATTGCACTTACCAAAACATGGATGAATGTAGAAAATACAGAACTATTAGCTGAATATCAAATAAATGGATTTAATCTATTTCACACAGATATATATATTAGACCGTGTATGTTAGGTAATACCTAACATACACGCCTCCACACACACTACATTTGAAATGTAGTCTCAAAAAGACTACATTTCAACAGCAAAGATTACTCCATAAAAAAATAATTAAATTATTGACCAACATGAGAGAGGGTTAGCCAACATGAGAGGGTTGTGTTGATTGCCTGAAAATATTTAAATTGTTTAATGTATTGAATGGCATTTTTCAAGTTACAACATTTTTTAAATTACTGAACTAGGTTCTAGGCTTTGCTAGGCTTAATTCAATTATTACAGATAAGCCTAACCTAGCCTAGAACCCAGTGGGTTTTCTTCCTATTGGGGAGTGTTGTACATGCCTCGCCTCCACATACACACTAGCACAGCCAGGCCTCGCCTCCACATACACACTAGCACAGCCAGGCCTCGCCTCCACATACACACTAGCACAGCCAGGCCTCGCCTCCACATACACACTAGCACAGCCAGGCCTCGCCTCCACATACACACTAGCACAGCCAGGCCTCGCCTCCACATACACACTAGCACAGCCAGGCCTCGCCTCCACATACACATTAGCACAGCCAGGCCTCGCCTCCACATACACACTAGCACAGCCAGGCCTCGCCTCCACATACACACTAGCACAGCCAGGCCTCGCCTCCACATACACACTAGCACAGCCAGGCCTCGCCTCCACATACACACTAGCACAGCCAGGCCTCGCCTCCACATACACACTAGCACAGCCAGGCCTCGCCTCCACATACACCAGCACTGCCAGGCCTCGCCTCCACATTTAAACCAACCAAGCCCACAAATACGTCAACATGGACCAGCATTACACCATCTAACATACTCTGTCAGATGTAACAACTAAATTTGTGAATTCAAGACCTAATCTATTGTATAACACAGTGTTAGTACGAGAAAAACATTACTTACATTCGAAGCCATGTTTTAAAATGGCGGCGGTCTTGTTGTACTGACGCTCCAAACTGTGTGTTCGTTTGCGTATGATGAACGTGTGACAATTTACTACAACAATTATTTAATTATTCTTATTCTTTATTTTACTATTTTTAGGGTACATGAAATTTCAAACTTATTTGCACACAATAATATAATTGCATTGTCATAACCTTTATATATTACGGAAAATACGATGACATGAACGAAGTCAAAGTGAAGTTGAAGTCAAAGTCATTCGCCGAACGTATTAGTCATTTTTTTTCTCCCAAACGATAGGGGATAACAAATCCACAGAGAATATAAGTGTACAGTAAAGTCAATTTTATTCAGGAAAGTACATACATAGTTGATTTACAAACATAATGTTGGATTTATAGATAGAGCTAGTGCATACAATACCTAAAGCCACTATAGTAGGCAAGTCCCTGCACATACTCTCATGTGTATTTTATATATATAAAACGCTGCACTGTAATGGCAATCCTGACCTTAAAAGCTTACTAGAAGGTTGTAACAGATCCCATGAGCACCACACCAGAAACAAATACCTATTTGATATTCCAAGAGTACGACTTAGTCAAACTAGAAATGCTTTACAAATCAAGGGACCTCGAATGTGGAATGACCTTCCCAATTTAGCAGTCTCCGTGGTGTAGTGGTAAGACACTCGCCTGGCGTTCCGCGAGCGCTATGTCATGGGTTCGTATCCTGGCCGGGGAGGATTTACTGGGCGCAATTCCTTAACTGTAGCCTCTGTTTAACGCAACAGTAAAATGTGTACTTGGATGAAAAAACGATTCTTCGCGGCAGGGGATCGTATTCCAGGGACCATAGGATTAAGGACTTGCCCGAAACGCTACGCGTACTAGTGGCTGTACAAGAATGTAACAACTCTTGTATATATCTCAAAAAAAAAAAAAAAAAAAAATTATGTTAAAAACTGTACCTCTCCCAATCAGTTTAAGATAAATAAAGATAAATTTATAAGTTAAGAAAAATTCCACAAATCAACAACCCTGTTACTGACCCAGTATTTACCCAAGTCTTTCCTAAATCTAAACTTATCCAATTTATACCCATTGTTTCGTGTTCTATCTTGTGTTGACAATTTTAATACCCTATTAATATCCCCTTTGTTATATCCATTCAGGATATAAAAAGAGTAAAAGGAGTATACATATTTTTGTTTTGACGCTTAAGGTTATTGTGAGTACTCATCGCCTGCCTAGAAACTGGAATTCTGGTTGATCTCGAACCCATTGATAATGTGATTTAGTTTATTCTGCCGTTTAAAGAAAAAAAGAGCATATCAATGTTATATCACAGAAAACGAATTTATCATAAACTCATGTATTTGTCTTACAGGCTATGGTGCCAATGTCAGAATTGTCAAAATGATGTACTTTGCATACATCAGATCTTTAGTGGATTATGCTGCACCTCTGCTTCTTTTGATGCCTGAAAGAAAGCTTGGAGGGCTTGAAAAATTGCAGAACGAAGCCTTGAAGATAATCCTTGGGTGCCCTCGTACCAAAAAGATACTTAATATGAGAAAGGAACTTAATATTCTGAGCGTTTTTGATCGTGTTACTGAAATTAACTGTCAAATTGGTATAAAAATGCTTAGGCTAACTCATCCTAATCCTTGCACAGAAGCCCTCCAGAATTTCTTTATTGAAGATCAGCATTGTTCCAAATGGATAACAAAAACTGGAACTCAACTCAGAATATATGGGGTTCATGATTTGTACCAAGAGAAACAACAACGGCACTTTCCTGCACCGTAGGAGGTTACACCCTTTCCAGTTTTAATCCCTCCCTTTCCACCCAAGAAGCAAATTAGAGATCAGCCCAAGCTTCGTCTTGAGGCAAAGCTCAACGCCTTAAGCCATATTGATGCTCTGTCCACAGAGCATTCTCTCTCTCAAATTATATACACTGATGGTTCCCTACACCGCACCACGGGTGCAGCTGGAAGTGCAGTTGTCCTGACAATGGGCGATGGCCTATACTTTGAGTGGGGAGTCTGTATAAACAACTGGGCCTCTACCCTTCAGACTGAACTATTTGCCTTGATCCTTGCACTGAAATGTGTACAAGTCTCAAAACTTGATACATTAATTGTAAGTGACTCCTAATCATCCTTAAATGCTCTCAACTCTTTAAGACATAACTGTAACATGCTTGTGTCGGAAGCTAGACACAAATACAACAAAATTATTAAGGATGGTAACAGAGTCCATTTCATGTGGTCTCCATCTCATGTTGGGCTCCGAATGCATGATAGAGCTGATAAGTTAGCCAAAGAATCTGCCTTTAAAGGAGCCGTTGAGTGTAACCTTGGATTGTCAATGACCAATCTGAGAGCAGCAGTACACCGAGAACTTCAACAAGATCTTGTAGATCTGAGGCAAAGTGAAATTGACACCAGTAATTCCATCTATCATCATACTATCATGCAAGAGGAGCCACACATCTATGGATCATCCAATAAAATCAGCAGACTTCTAGATGTTACTACTGCTCGGCTTAGACTCGGTTACAAGTATCTCTGGGAATTCTCATTATCTGCTGATGTAGACCTGACCAAATGTAAACTGTGTCAACAAAATTATTCGCACACCCTCCGTCACTATGTGATGGAGTGCGAAAAGATACATGAATTTAGAGACAATTCTATAACCAATGTTCCAGCGATGTGTCAATATTTCATTCAAAATGATCTGCTACCAGAAATTTTAGCCAAATATCCCCAGTTTGCTAACTGTAGATAACAACTAAGTGATTGTAACCTATCCACCGCTGCCCACTGGATGGGGGGCGGTGTGCAGGACAAACATATAAATTTTGATACTAGCTCTCCACATATGTCAGTTGCTTAATTTAGAACCTGTACTTGAGGTCGATCTCGAACCCATTGTTGATGTGATGACTTATATTGAATTTTGTAACTAGGTCATCAAGATTGTAACTTACTTAGCTAAATGAATTGTGGGGTTCAGTCCCTGAGCCCATTATGTGCCTCTGTAACCCTTTCCACTACCGCCCACAAGATGGGTATGGGGTGCATAATAAATGAACTAAACTAACTAACTCATATTGAACTGTTCCATCTCATGTTGGAATAGTGCTCAACGAGGTGGCGGATGACTTGGCCAAACGTGCCACATCAAAACCACAAGTTGACATTGAATGTGAATTAACAATGAGACAAGTAAGATTTATACTAATACATTTATACTAACTCTGTTGAGCGTTGACCATTTATACATCAAATCTGTTGATGTGAGCACTTTAGTTTAGTCTGCCGTTTAAAGAAAAAAAGAGCATATCAATGGTATATCACAGAAAACGAATTTATCATAAACTTATGTATTTGTCTTATCATATTGAACTGCATTTATATTTTTAATATATAACAATATGAATATACAAATTTCTGTAAATCCCCTACCATGTTGGAATCTGTGGAAATGAATGAGGAAATGTGCTGGCTGAAGGCGCTGAAGGAAACCACATTGGTTTCATTTTGGATACAAATGTCCATGGAGATTCAAAATGGAAACTAATTATATAGTTGAACCTGCAGAGACGAGTTTAAGAATCTGTGTTGAGAGTGATGGACACAGCCTTCACAATTATACTTCAGAGAATGTAAACATCTAAGAGTCATTAGAAATATGTGTAGAATAATAAACCCTACATTGTTTGAGTTAGGGAAAACACCATTTGTCATATATAGATACTAGCTGTTCCTAAAGATTCACCCATTTTGCACCAGCAAGATAACATATAAGATTTTAAGAGTTGACGAATGTTAATCTTCTTGTTTGATAAACTGTGAACTTGAGACATAGTTAAAAAGAACACGACAATATAAGACAACAAAAAGTTTTCAGATTCTTTCACACCACTTTCCAGCAACTTTTATAATTTATATAAATTATTTTAGGGAATAATACATAAATTATATATTTAAACATAATATAGTGTTTAGTGGAATGCATAAGGAGTCAAATTGTGTTAAAAAGATCGATTTTTAGAAAATTTGGAAAACTACTTTTTTCTGTTCATATTATAACTAAATGGATTTTAAAGGTTTCACTCAGCCAATATATATCATTCACAATTTATTAATGAATTTTACAAAAAAAAACACCATAAATTTTATATTTAAACATGTAAAAACTATTTGTTTTACATTTGGAACATAATAATTGTAAAAAAACAATTTTAAATAAAACCTTTGTGTTTGGATTTTTTGAGTAAAAGTTTCTCAAAGGCTCTCCTGCACCATTCTCAATGCAAATCATTCCCACACCTATGGGAAGAGATAGGCGAACGTTGTGTAGATGATTTGTGTTTGCTGGGTATATGTTCCTTAATGGAGCCCTGTTGCTTATGCATCGTTAAACGCCTTGAAAGAGATGTTGTTGTCTTGCCTATATATTGAGTTTTTTGGAGCTTACAGTCCCCAAGAGGGCATTTGAAGGCATAGACGACGTTGGTCTCTTTTTAAAGCGTTCTGCTTTGTGTCTGGAGAGTTTCTCATGAGTAGGCTTGCCGTTTTTCTGGTTTTATAGTAAATCGTCAGTTGTATCCTCTGATTTTTGTCTGTAGGGATAACGTTTCTATTAACAATATCTTTCAGGACCCTTTCCTCCGTTTTATGAGCCGTGGAAAACAAATTCCTGTAAAATAGTCTTATAGGGGGTATAGGTGTTGTGTTAGTTGTCTCTTCAGAGGTTGCATGGCGTTTCACTTTCCTTCTTATGATGTCTTCGACGAAACCATTGGAGAAGCCATTGTTGACTAGGACCTGCCTTACCCTACAGAGTTCTTCGTCGACTTGCTTCCATTCTGAGCTGTGGCTGAGAGCACGGTCGACATAAGCGTTAACAACACTCCTCTTGTACCTGTCTGGGCTGTCGCTGTTGGCATTTAGGCACATTCCTATGTTCGTTTCCTTAGTGTAGACTGCAGTGTGGAAACCTCCGCTCTTTTCCATGACTGTTACATCTAGAAAGGGCAGCTTCCCATCCTTTTCCATCTCGAAAGTGAAACGCAGCACGGAACTCTGCTCAAATGCCTCCTTCAGCTCCTGCAGATGTCTGACATCAGGTACCTGTGTAAAAATGTCGTCAACATACCTGCAGTATATGGCCGGTTTCAAGTTCATGTCGACTAAGACTTTTTGCTCGATGGTACCCATGTAGAAGTTTGCAAACAGGACACCTAGGGGAGAACCCATAGCGACCCCATCTACTTGCTTATACATGTGCCCATCCGGGCTCAAGAAGGGTGCCTCTTTAGTACAAGCTTGGAGTAGTTTCCTTAGAATATTTTCTGGTATGTCAAGAGGAGTACAGGCTGGATCACGATTCACTCTGTCGGCTATCATCCCGATTGTCTCGTCCACAGGTACGTTGGTGAACAGTGATTCTACGTCCAACGAGGCTCTCAAGTCAACAAACTCAGCTCTCAGGTCAGGTCAAAGGTCAACAAACTGATCGAAACTGTGAACGCCAAGAAATCCGGACTCCACCTGCCAAAGATTATTGGGGAATATAAACCTGGATATGCGTATGGAAATGTCAAGACACACAAGCCTGGAAACCCACTTCGGCCAATCATTAGCCAGATACCCATACCCACGTACAGACTGGCGAAGCGACTCAACGGCCTGCTGACTTCTTATGTCCCTTGCGCCTTCAGCCTGAAGTCTCCAAAGGAATTTGTTGACTTACTGCGGGGCACACGGGCCACAGGGATAAGAGCCTCGTTGGACGTAGAATCACTGTTCACCAACAGTGAATGCTATGTTGGTGGGCTTGGTATATACGTTGGTGCTACACATGAAAATAGTGAAAATAACAGTCTGCCATTCTTGGATGTACTAATAACAAAAACAGGAACCTCTTTAAGCACCAACGTATATACCAACCCCACCAACATAGGATTATGCCTGAACGGTAGAAGTGAGTGCCCCCAAAGATACAAAGCCAGTGTTCTCAATGCTTATATTCGTCGAGCGCTTACCCACTGCTCTGAATGGAGCAACGTGAGTAGAGAGTTTGAAAGAGTAACTCAGGTATTGGTGAACAACGGATATAGCAACGCGGAAATAAACGCTGCTTTAAGAAGACACTTGGACCGTTGGTATAATTCAGAACCTAGAACAGAAACCACAACACCCCCAATAAAATTATATTACAAATCAACCATGCACAGTGAACATATAAAAGAGGAAAGAATAATGAAAGAAATAATCCGTAAAGGAGTAAAAAGCACTACTCCTAACCAAAACATAAACCTGATAATATTCTACAAAACCAAGAAGACTTCCGAACTCCTTATCAAAAACAGCCCGAAGCCGACGGAGAACCCTCTACAGCAGTCAAGCGTTGTATACATGTACACTTGCCCCCACGAAGGATGTAACCTTCAATGTAAGTACATAGGTATGACGTCGACCAAGCTGACGAGGCGTTTGACATGCCATCTTCAATCTGGTGCCCCTAGGAATCACATGAGACAAGCCCATGACATTACTCTAACAAGAGAAATGTTGAACAAGAATACTTGCATAATAGACAAAACCCAAGATTCAAGAAGATTACAAATTCTTGAGGCAATTCACATAAGAATAGAGCGACCTACCATGAACACCCAAATCACGGAACTATTTACTCTACCCACCATGAGAGTAAGGACAAGACAAGAACATATCAATGCCAACACAGAAGACAATGTCCAACATAACAGGCCAATTACACTGGATTAATCTTTGTGTTTAGATAGGAGATGCCTCGTATGGGCCAATAAGCCTTCTGCAGCCCCTATGTTTATCCCTTATGTATCCCCCCATGTTTTCACCTTCATTGTATTATCACCTGACCTAATGCGGGTATAAAATCAACTAGTATTGTAAGATCTGTTCACTTGAGAATGAACCATGGAGGTTCGAAACGTCGTGCAAATTATACAAATAAGTGTAATACACTCTATAGTAAATCACTTCTTTTCTTCACCTTAAAAGTACGAAAATGAGTTTTGGAGAACTCCTATTTCAATTAATCCCTGTTGCTAAGAAAATAGTTAGATTGATAGAAGCCCTAAACCAGAAAATAATAAATACAGAATATGCGGTCATATTCAATGAAACATGTTTGAAAGAAACCCTGCTGCCAGTATACACCAATATATATATATATATATATATATATATATATATATATATATATATATATATATATATATATATATATATATATATATATATATATATATATGTCGTACCTAGTAGCCAGAACGCACTTCTCAGCCAACTATGCAAGGCGCGATTTGCCTAATAAGCCAAGTTTTCCTGAATTAATATATTTTCTCTAATTTTTTTCTTATGAAATGATAAAGCTACTCATTTCATTATGTATGTGGTAAAAAATTTTTTATTGGAGTTAAAGTTAACTTAGATATATGACCGAACCTAACCAACCCTACCTAACCTAACCTAACCTATCTTTATAGGTTAGGTTAGGTTAGGTAGCCGAAAAAGTTAGGTTAGGTTAGGTTAGGTAATCGAAAAATCATTAATTCATGAAAACTTGGCTTATTAGGCAAATCGGGCCTTGCATAGTAGGCTGACAAGTGCGTTCTGGCTACTAGGTACGACATATATATATATATATATATATATATATATATATATATATATATATATATATATATATATATGTCGTACCTAGTAGCCAGAACGCACTTCTCAGCCTACTATGCAAGGCCCGATTTGCCTAATAAGCCAAGTTTTCCTGAATTAATATATTTTCTCTAATTTTTTTCTTATGAAATGATAAAGCTACCCATTTAATTATGTATGAGGTCTTTTTTTTTTATTGGAGTTAAAATTAACGTAGATATATGACCGAACCTAACCAACCCTACCTAACCTAACCTAACCTATCTTTAAAGGTTAGGTTAGGTTAGGTAGCCGAAAAAGTTAGGTTAGGTTAGGTTAGGTAGGTTAGGTAGTCGAAAAACAATTAATTCATGAAAACTTGGCTTATTAGGCAAATCTGGCCTTGCATAGTAGGCTGAGAAGTGCGTTCTGGCTACTAGGTACGATATATATATATATATATATATATATATATATATATATATATATATATATATATATATATATATATATATAGGGAGTACCACCTCTGGCTGGAAGAAGGGGGACCCATAGCCTCGGAGGAAACCACACATAACGCATATATATATTATATATATTAATATAATTATGTGATACCTAAACAGCCTTCTCAAAGGGGAGGCTAAAAAGGTCATAAATAACCTAGCTTTCACTGAGAGTAATTATGAGGAAGCTATCAAACTGTTAAAGTTGAATTATTGCAACAAAGAGTTAAATATAGCTAACCTGTATTATCAATTACCGGATCTGAATGCACCAAATAACCGACCAGACTCCCTTCAAAGCTTTAGGTTAGAAGTAGAATCACTAGTGAAAGCTTTAGTTACTAAAGTTAATGTACCAGCTTCCGAATGGTGTATTAAGTTGCTTTTACAGAGGAACTTACCTCGAAACATTTTAGCAGAAATCTGCTCGCATTATAAAACTGAGTTTCTCACTCTCGATCAAATATTTGAGGGGTTAAGAATCACGGTTAACAGGTTGAAAACTCATGATAAAATTAAACCTGAGTCTAAAACACCTAATACTGATAATTCAGTTAACCCAAAACCGACTTTGAATAAGTCTAGTAAATTTAAGCCTAAGACTGCTCCATCCACTGGAAAGAGGAGTGGTAACATAGGTATTTATTCTGTATCTCCCTCTGAGCCTGTAGTTGATGTGTCTACCAAGAAGACAAACTCAGCAAGAGAGTGAAAGCTTCTGTTCTGTGAACAAGAGCATGTCACTTATAAATGTTATGTTTATCCTAACTTTAATTCTAGGATTAAACGCCTGCAAGAATTGCATAGATGCACCAAGTGCATGGGTTCTCATGAACCTAGTAAATGTGTAGTCCTTCTACAATTGTGCAGTAGATGCAACAAGGGTACGCATCATTATGCCTTATGTAGAAAGACACTATCACAATCATAATCTACAACAGTTTGGGAGTATTCTACGAATTCTACCACAGTTCAATACTGCAAAGTACACCAAGAAATTAATGTACTTGCAACTGAGTCAGGCAACAATACTACTCTGCCTAAAGCTCAACTTAAACTAATTAAAAAAAAAGTTTAGAGTCAATACTAGAGGTCTTTTCGATCAATGCTCCCAGATCTCCATCACACAGCAGTTAGTTGAGCAGTTGAAATTAAAACCTGCCAAAGGTGTGAAACTAAATATCTCTGGTTTCTTGACATATAGTGGACCTCGTGATTACCAAGTAGTCAAGTTACTGGTACGACTTGGATCTTCCACTAAATCAATACAAGCTGTAGTAGTGGACAAGTTCCCTTCAGACCTGCAGGACACAGGGCTTGCTCACACTGTAAAATATCTCAGACGTAACCGCATGAGGATAGCATATTATAACAAAAATTCTGATCGTCTCACAGACGGTGGTATCCTTATTGGAGCCGACTATTATTACAGATTTACTACAGGATGCACCCGACAACTAGGAATGAATTTGTTGTCATCTGCTGGTGGCAAATTGCTAACGGCACTGGTGCTTTTCCAACAAAAATCTGTGTCGATTACCAAACAACCAAAAATTTAATAGTGGCATGACTATGCTAGGAACAGTCGCCCCTACATTTCAGAGACATATCTGAAGATAATGAGTCTGATCCACCTGTATTTAAATTGTGGGATCTAAACACTTTAGGTATTGTCCCTGACAAACCAAGTCCTGATGATACTTGGACTTACCAGCAATATCTGGACACAGTTGTCTGTAAAGACAAACAATACTGGGTGAGACTGCCATGGAAGTTTAATCATCCCCAACTTCCAGTTAATTATTTCATGGCAGCCTCCCAATTAAAGTCTCAATTAATAGGGATGCAGAAATAGCCTGATAAATTAAATATGTATCACCAATTAATCCAACAACAACTCGACAGTAAATTTATTGAAGTTGTTGATAATGATGACCATAAAAGAGGTCACTATTTACCCCATCATGCTGTAGTAAAAGAGTCAGTGACGACACCAATACGAATAGTCTTCAACTGCAGTGCCAAAGTAAAGGCAAACAGCGTGTCCTTGAATGAATGTCTTCAAATAGGAGCTAGCCTAACACTAAGGATTCATGACGTATTATTACGATTCCATACTGGTATTTTTGCTTATACTGCTGATATCAGTAAAGCTTTCCTTAGAGTAGGCTTACAAGAAGAGGATCGTGATTTTACCAAATTTCTATGGATTAAGGATCCACTAAATTTTAATAGTGACATCATCACCTACAGGTTTGCCTCTGCTTTTTGAAGCAATCTCTTCACCTTTTCTACTTCAAGCAACGTTAGATACACATTTGAAGAAGTCTAATAGCCCTTACAAAGCCGAAACAAGTGACAATTTGTATGTAGACAACTTCCAAGGAACTACTAATGACAAATTTAAATTGGTAGAAATTTACCATGAGGCTAATCGTGAGTTGCTCTGAGCCAATATGCCACTGCAATCATGGGCCTCAAACAATAAACAATTAAACCAGATAATCGAGAAAGAGTTTCCTGATTATCAGGTGCCTAATCAGTTAAAAGTTCTGGGCATGGAATGGAACACAGTTACCGACGAGATGAATGTCAAGTCAGTATAAACAAATAATTTACCCCTCACCATGAGAAAATTGCTCTCGTATGTCAGTCAACCATTTGACCCTTTGGGCTACCTTAGCCCGATTTTAATAAAGGGCAAACTCCTCATGCAGGAATGCTGGCAGAAAAATATAGGATGGGATGATCCATTGCCAAGTGAGTTGCAAGATAAATGGTAAACACTCACAACGGATTTCAAACAATTAGGTGTTTTGAAATTTCCTCGTAATGCCCCAGGACCACACTTACACACCAATTTGCATGTCTTTTGCGATGCCCCTAGTAGAGCGTATGGAGCTGCAGCCTACTTAGTCAATAATACACAATCATTTTTACTCACATCAAAAGCAAGAGTTGTTCCAATCAAGAGGAGATCTTTACCCCAAATGGAGATGACTGAATTGCTGGTTATCTTGGTTATCTTGAGATTATTTCGGGGCTTTTTAGTGTCCCCGAGACCTGGTCCTCGACCAGGCCTCCACCCCCCGGAAGCAGTCCGTGACAGCTGACTAACACCCAGGTACCTATTTTACTGCTAGGTAACAGGGGCATAGGGTGAAAGAAACTCTGCCCATTGTTTCTCGCCGGCGCCTGGGATCGAACCCAGGACCACAGGATCACAAGTCCAGCATGCTGTCCGCTTGGCCGACCGCCCTCCCTGGTGGGAGTAATATTGGCTCATTGCTTGACCAAGACACACAATAATATTCACTTTGGTGAGATTGTAGTGTGGTCAGACAATGGGCTCAGTTTTACAATGGGTAAGAAACAATAACAACAAAACTCCCTACGTCAGCAATCGTGTTATGGAAATACATGAATTATCTGCTGGATATAAACATAGACATATTCCTACCAAGGACAATCCAGCTGATTACCTTTCAAGAGGTTTATCATTAAAACAGCTGATCAAGTCTCAGATGTGGTTTAATGGACCTTCATGGCTTGTTAGTGGTCAGTGGCCCAAACAGATGCCTCAAGTCATAGTGACCAATATCACTAAACCCATGACAGATCCAGAACCTCATCAGGCCTTAGCTATTAACCCTCACAATTATTTCAACTTGAGTAAGTTACTAAGAGTAACAGCACATGTATTTGATTTTCTTTTGATAAGATAGGAATCAGGCATAGATTTCCCAGTCCTATCCTCTATTGGATCAATCGTGCCCAACAAGAGACCTATTTATTTATTTATTTATGCATATACAAGAAGGTACATTGGGAATGTGAGGATACATAATATGGTAATTACAGTCTTGTAAAGCCACTAGCACGCGCAGCGTTTCGGGCAGGTCCTTAATCTAAGAAAATTTTAAGTAGGCAAATACTTGCAAAATTTATAGACAAAAAAAATTATAACAGTTACATGGAATGAAAAAAGATGAGAGAAAATTGTAGGTACAGTATATTAAAGCACATAGGTAGCTAAGATTGATTGCAATGACAGCTTGAATGGTAGTTGACAAAAATTGGTAGGCACAATACAGCAGAAACAATATAAGATTGATTGCAATGACAGCTTGAATGGTAGTTGACAAAAATTGGCAGTCACAATACAGCATATGGCTAGAACATAAAAGAAGACAACAATGAACACAATGATAAGGTTGTTTGATACTACATAAAAATTAGGAGATTGGGTAACACTAGGTACAGAGCAAATTTAAAGCTCAGTGTAGGAAACTAAGAAGATGAAATTAGGCACTTTTTGGTTTTGCCTTTAAATAAGGCAAAAGTTTTACAGTTTTTCAATTCACTAGGGAGTGAGTTCCATAGACTAGGTCCCTTAATTTGCATAGTGTGTTTACACAGATTAAGTTTGACCCTGGGGATATCAATGAGATATTTATTTCTGGTGTGGTGATAATGGGTCCTATTACATCTGTACAAGGAGAGTTTCAGAGCATGGTTTGCATTTAAGAACAAGGTTTTGTAAATTTAGTTGACACAAGACAATGTGTGGAGGGAGTTAATATTTAGCAAGTTTAGGGATTTAAACAAGGGAGCTGAGTGTTGTCTGAAAGCAGAGTTAGTTATTATTCTGATAGCAGATTTTTGCTGCGTGATGATGGGCATAAGGTGGCTTGCAGTGGTAGACCCCCATGCACAGCTACCATAATTAAGATAGGGGTAGATTAGTGCATAATATAGTGAGAGGAGAGCAGAGTTAGGAACATAACATCTGATTTTGGAGAGTATACCAACCGTTTTAGAGACTTTCTTTGTTATGTGTTGAATGTGGGTGCTGAAGTTGAGTCTCTTGTCTAGGAATAGACCAAGAAACTTGCCATCATTTTTATTACTGAGGTTAATGTTGTCTATCTGTAGCTGAATTGCATTTGATGATTTGCTTCCAAATAAGATGTAGTAAGTCTTTTCGATGTTTAATGTTAGTTTGTTCGTTGACATCCATAAGTGGACTTTTTTAATTCATTATTCACAACATTATTTAGTGTATGTGGGTTGAGGTCTGAATAGATAAAGGAAGTATCGTCAGCAAACAATATAGGTTTGAGAATATTAGAGACATTAGGCAGATCGTTTATATGCCCTGTAGAGTGCCCTGTGGCACTCCAACGGTAATTGGTAGAGTAGAAGAAGTTGTATCATTGATGGTTACATATTGGTGTCTGTTACTAAGATAGGATCGGATGTAGTCAAGGGCAAGGCCTCGGATTCCATAATGCTGGAGTTTAAGTAAGAGGTAGTTGTGATTAACAGTATCAAAGGCTTTTCTTAGGTCAATGAAGAGTCCAATCGGAAACTCATTTTTGTCAAGGGCTGAGTAGATAACGTCAAGGAGACTAATGATTGCATCGTTGGTGCTCTTTTGAGACCAGAAGCCAAACTGGCAGGGGCTGAGTATGTTGAATTTTACGAGGTAGGAATAGAGCTGTATGTAAATAATTTTTTCAAATATTTTTGATAGAATGGGTAGGTTTCATATTGGTCTATAATTGTTTATGTCCGCCGGATTGCCTCCTTTATGGACTGGCGTTACTCTTGCTTTTTTGAGGATATGAGGGAAGGTGTGACACTCTGTAGATTTGTTGAACAGTAGTGCTATGGGTGGGGCAAGGGCATGGGAGGCTCTCTTGCACACAATGGATGGAATTTCACTGGTGTTCCCTGCCTTGGTTTTTAGAGAGTGTATGATGGACACAACATCTGCCGGGCTGATTGGTGAAAGGAGAAGAGAGTTTGGATAGCTGCCTGAGAGATATGTGTCTGAGTCTGTGGGATTTTACTGGCAAGATTAGCACCAACCGATGAAAAGAAACTATTAAATTCATTTGCCACTTCTAAATCAGTTGACGGTATATCCCCATCCTTGTAGAGTTTTATTTGGTTATGTGAGTGTTGTTTAGTTCCTAGGATACTAGAGATTGTTTTCCAAGTGCTGTTCATGTTGCCATTTGCTTCATTGAATCTATTCACATAATATGCAAGTTTTGCCTTTCTTATGATACTGGTAAGCATTGATGAGTACCTTTTAGCTACTTCCTTTGAAACTAGGCCAATCCTAAGATTCGTTTCATATTCATGTTTCTTGTTGATTGAGTTGAGAATGCCACTTGTGAGCCATGGATTGTTTAATCTTTTGTCAGTTACTTGCTTGGTAAGAAGGGGACAATGAAGGTTGTAGAGGCTTAGAGTTTTGGAGAGGAAGAGGTTAGCTAATGAATTTATATCCTGGGTATTATTGAATTCAGAATCCCAGTTAATATTGTGAAGTGCATCTGTAAGATTGCCTAAAGCTGATTCACTGTGTGGAATGGAAGTGGAATATGAGAATCTTCCAGACAAATGAACTAAGTCTCTAGGCATCTGGGATGATGCCAATACTTACAATATATTGAGGTGTGGAGGACGTCTGCTTCATGCAGAAATTGATTTGGATACTGTAACGATTCTATTGTTATGTAAAGCTGTCGTGGGCGAAGGACAAGCAGTGCCCTGGCAGCGACGGAGAGTCGGCAGGACAAGCTGTAGATCCAACATGATGTAATCATTGATGAGGCTGTCAGATGAGTGAGTAACGATCGTGGAGCAGCAAGCCGTAGTAGATGAAAATGCAGAGATGGACGCGATGAAAATCATAGCTGTGGCGAGGGTGTTGGCAGTGTTCCATCACAGTAAACAGTAGCAGTAGAGGTCCAGTGAGAGTCCATGTTGTAGTCCATCGTGGCTGGGTATCGTCGAAACTCTCTGGGGTCACCAATGTAACGGTTCTATTGTTACGTAAAGTATGGTGACAAATAAACATAGACTCTAAGATACTATATATATATTTGGTCGAATATACAGAAGTACACAGGTGATACTTTGGTGTAAGTTGAGCGCACTGAGCATCGGTACAGTATCTCGCAAGTGTCTGCTCTAGACCACACTTGAAAGTAGACTCTGGTTAATGTTTGCTATTCTGCTGCTTATATGCTCGGGCAACACCTCACCGTGTTGCCCGGGCAACGCCTCACCTCATTCATCTCCAAAGGTTGACAGGAATATTAACAAAGCATTTGGAGCGAGTATATTATTGGGATAATCTACTCGCTACAATACCAAAAATCCAATACTTCTACCACGTCACCACATTATCACAAAACTTCTTGTCTTACATCACCATTAATATGGTACTTTACATGGTGGAGTGTTAGACACCCTCACCGATCTTAGGCAGAAATATTGGCTTCCTCAAGGTGGACAAACTGTCAAATCACTTGTTAAGTCTTGTGTAATCTGCAGGAGGTACGACGCTCGAGTGTGTCCTTACTCAGGACCTCCACCACTCCCCTATCTTGAGATTATCTTGAGATGATTTCGGGGCTTTAGTGTCCCCGCGGCCCGGTCCTCGACCAGGCCTTCACCCCCAGGAAACAGCCCGTGACAGCTGACTAACACCCAGGTACCTATTTACTGCTTGGTAACAGGGGCATAGGGTGAAAGAAACTCTGCCCATTGTTTCTCGCCGGCACCCGGGATCGAACCCGGGACCACAGGATCACAAGTCCAGTGTGCTGTCCACTCGGCCGACCGGCTCTTCCTAAGGAGAGAGTAGTCCACCTTCGTCCTATTGAGACCACTGGTGTCGATTACACAGGCGCATTACTTCTCACTGGCACTCCAGATAATGTACCAGTTAAAGCATATATTTGCCTCTTCACGTGTGCAACCACACAAGGCGTACACTTAGAAGTGACTTCTGACATGAGTGCAGAAGCCTTTATCCAAGCATTTCGTAGATTTGCTGCACTCAGATTCTGCCCCAAGTTAATGATTTCTGACAATGGATAAAATTTTGTGGCTGGAGAAGCCTGCCTACGAGAGATATGGAATCATCCTGAGGTGCAGTCTGTATTACAAAGAAGACAATGCCACTGGAAATTTATACCTCCCAGAGCAACCTGGCAAAGTGGTTTCTACGAACGAATGATAGGGACTGTCAATAAATGTTTAAGGAAGACCTTAGATCGACAAAAAAATTAGTTTTCCTGAATTACAAACACTCGTCGTAGAAATTGAGGCGAGAGTCAACAACCGCCCCTTGACTTACCTTTCAGATGGCTTCTCTCAGAGAAAACCCTGAGTCCCTCACATTTAATCTATGGAAGCCAACTGAGCCCTCTGATACCTTTAACAGAAGAGGATCCAGCCAACCCTTCACATGTGACAAGGAGTGACTTGGTGGAAAGTTATCAACATCTTTCAAGGTTAGTCGAGAAGTGGAATGAAGTGTGGACTCGAGAGTACGTCACAGCTCTGAGGGAATACCATTATTGAGCTTCGAGCCCCTATAACAAAGTCCAACAAAAACCAGGAGACCTAGTGTTAATATACAGTGATGGCCCCAGGTAAGAGGGGCCATATATAGGCAAGATTGTCTCTGTCCACCCGGATCACCAAGGTGTCCTTAGAGTCCTGTAAAGGTTTTGTGCCGACGCAATACTACCCTAAAAACGTTGGAGAAGTTGGTACCCCTGGAATTTGCCGAACGAGAGATTTCTACAGAACCAACTTCACCAACAGTTTCCAAGGACAGCAACTCTGTTCCACCGAGCACACGACCACTTACAGCCGCTACTCAACAATGCAATCGGAAACAACAATAATATTTTAACTCTGACTAGGAGCAAATAGTACATCATCCGATTTATGGTGGTCGTGATGATACCGTGTTTTGATACCCAATAACTAACCAGTTACATGTCATAGTGACCCCTGAGCATTCACCTCACTGTGGATTCTAAATCTCCTTAACTTGAATGATTTAATCATTAATTTTATTTGTGTAGGATACAGACTACACCATTACCACATCTAGAGAATATCTCTAAGTTTACAAGACTTTGGGACGTGGTAACATAACCATTACACGTCATAGCGACACAAGTCACTGAGTACATTGTAGGTTTCAGGATTTCTTAATTTTAGATGATTAAAAAATTTAATGTTTCCACATTTAATATAAATTGCCAAAGAATACTTAGAGCCTTAACTGTTGGTAACAGAGTCGGGACATCCGTTATATGTGTACTAACGCACTAACATACTAACTCATTATGTAACTTTTGGGAAGAATTCAGGTATGTCAGTACTCAACATTGCACTGAGACCAGAGAATGCCACCAGCATCCATCACCCCTCGCTACCAGCACCCACTAACCTCAGTCCCAGCACCCACCACCCTCTCAAACTGCTTCCATCACCCTCGCCACTGGCACCCACCTCCCTCACCTCCAGCATCTATCACCCTCGCCACCAGCACTCACCACCCTCGCCCTCCAGCTGCATCCAGCCTCGCCACCATCACCCACCACCATCGCTGCCAGCACCCACCACCCTCACTACCAGCACCAACCACCTTCGCTACCAGCACTCGCTGCCAGCACCCACTATCCTCGTTGCCAGAACCAATCTCCCTCGCCACCAGCACCCACCACACTCGTTGCCAGCACCTACCACTCTCGCCACCAGCACCCACCACCCTCGCCTCCATCACCCACCACCCTCGCTGCCAACACCCACCACCCTCGCTGCCAGCACCCACCACCATTGTCACCATCACCCAAAACCCCCGCCACCAGCACCCACCACCATCGCCCCCAACACCCACCACAATCGCCACGAGCACCCACCACCCTCGCAACGAGCACCCAACACCATCGCCACCAGCACCCACCGCCCTCGTATGCAGCACCCACCACTCTCGCCACCACCCACCACCCTCATCCTCAGTACCCAACACCCTCGCCACCTGTACCCACCACCCTCACCCTCAGCGCCCAACACCTTGGTCACCAGCACCCACCACCCTCGCCTCCAGCGCCCACCACCCTCGCTTCCAGCACCCACCACCCTCGCTGCCAGCACCCACCACCCTCGCCACCAGCACCCCACCACCCTCGCCACCTACATCCACCTCCCTTGCTGACAGCACTCCACCACCCTCGCTACCAGCACACACCACCCTCGCTGCCAGCAACCACCACCCTTGCTGCCAGCACCCACCACTCTCGCTACAAGTACCCACCACCCTCGCCACCAGCACCCACCACCCTCGCTGCCAGCACCCATCACCCTTGCAGCCAGCACCCATCACCCTTGCAGCCAGCACCCATCACCCTCCCCACAAGCACCCACAACCCTCGCATCCAGCATCCAACACCCTAGCAATTAGCACCCTCAACACTCGAAACCAGCACCCACCACCCTTGCCACCAACACCCACCACCATCGCTGCCAGCACCCACCACCCTCGCCGCCTTCACCCAAAACCATCGCTGCCCACACCCACCACCCTCGCCACCAGTACTCACCACCCTCACCACCAACACCCACCACCCTCGCCACCACTACTCACCTCCCTCGCAACCAGCTCCCACCACCCTCGCTGCAAACTCCCATCACCCTTGCTACCAACTCCCACCACTTTTACCGCAATCACCCACCACCCTCGCCTCCAGTACCCACCTCCTTCGCTACCAACACCCACCAACCTCGGTGCCAACACCCACCACCCTCTTTACCAGCACCAAACACCCTCATTACCAGCACCCACCACCCTCACCCTCAGCACCCAACACCCTCGCCGCCAGCACCCACCACCCTCGCAACTAGCACCCACCACCCTCGCCACCAGCATCCATCACCCTCGCTACCTGCACCCACCACCCTCGCCGCTAGCACCCATCACCCTTGCAGCCAGCACCTACCACCGTCGCTGACATCACCAATCACCCTCGCCACCAGCATCGACCACCCTCGCCTCCAGCACACACCACCCTCGCCTCCAGCACGCATCCCCACCTCGCTGCCAGCACCCCACCACCCTCGCCTCCAGCACCCACCACCCTCGCCTCCAGCACCCATCCCCACCTCGCTGCCAGCACCCCACCACCCTCGCCACCAGCACCCACCTCCCTCGCCGCCAGCACCCACCACCCTCGCCACCAGCACCCACTACCCTCGCCACCAACACCCAACACCCTCGCTGCCAGCACCCACCACCCTCGCCACCAGCACCCACATCCCTCGCCGCCAGCACCCACTACCCTCGCCACTAGCACCCACCACCCTCGCCAGCAGCACCCACCACCCACGCCTCCTGCACCCCCCCTCTTCACTGCCAGCACCCACCCACCCCTCGCTGCCAGCACCCCACCCCCCTCGCCACAAGCATCCAACACCCTGGCCACCAGCACCCACCACCCTCGCCTCCAACACACACTTCCCTCACCTCCAGCACTCATCCCCCCCCCCTCGCTGACAGCACCCCACCACCCTCGCCACCTGCATCCACCTCCCTCGCTGACAGCACTCCACCACCCTCGCTACCAGCACACACCTCCCTCGCTGCCAGCACCACCACCCTCGCTATCAGTACCCACCACCTTCGCTACCAGCACCCACCACCCTCGATACCAGCACCCACGACCCTCTGTACCAGCACCCATCACCTTCGCCACTAGCACCCACCACCCTCGCTGCCAGCACCTACCTCCCTCGCCACTAGCACTCACCACCCTTGCTGCCGCACCCACCTCCCTCGCTGCCAGCACATACTTCCCTCGCCACCAGCCCCTACTAAACTCGCCACCACAACCCACAACCCTCGCCACCAGCACCCACCACCCTCGCTACCTGCACCCCCCACCCTCGCTGCCAGCAAACATCAGCCTTGCAGCCAGCACCCACCACCCTCGCCGATATCACTTATCACCCTCGCCACTAGCACCCACCACCCTCGCCACTAGCACCCACCACCCTCGCCTCCAGCACTCACCACCCTCGTCTCCAGCACCCACCACCCTCGCTGCCAGCACCCACCACCATCCCCACAAGTACCCACAACCCTCGCATCCAGCATCCATCACCCTCGCAATCAGCAACCTCAACACTCGAAACCAGCACCCACCACCCTTGCCACCAACACTCACCACTCTCGCTGCCAGCACCCACCACTCTCGCCGCCATCACCCACCACCATCGCTGCCAGCACCAACCACCCTCGCCACCAGTACCCACCACCCTCGCCACCAGCACCCACCACCCTCGCCACCATTACTCACCACCCTCGCCACCAGCTTCCACCACCCTCGCAGCAAACTCCCATCACCCTTGCTACCAACTCCCACCACTTTTACCGCAATCACCCACCACCCTCGCCTCCAGTACCCACTTCCTTCGCTACCAACACCCACCACCCTAGCAACCAGCACCCTCGCCACCAGCATCCATCACCCGCGCAACCAGCACCCACCAACCTCGGTGCCAGCACCCACCTCCCTCGCCACCAGCATCAGCAGCCCTCTCCACTAGCACCCACCTCCCTCAACGACAGCACCCACCACTCTCGCCACCAGCACCCACCACCCTCGACGCCAGCACCCACCACCTTTGCCACCACCACTCACCACCCTCGCTGTCACCACTCACCATCCTCGCCACCAGCTCCCACCACCCTCGCTACCAACTCCCACCACCCTTGCCGCAATCACCCACCACCCTCGCCTCCAGTACCCACACCATCACCACCAACACCCACCACCCTCCCTACCAGCACCCAACACCCTCACCACCAGCACCCACCACCCTCACCCTCAGCACCCAACACCCTCGCCGCTAGCACCCACCACCCTAGCAACTAGCACCCACCACCCTCGCCACCAGCATCCATCACCCTCGCTACCATTACCCACCAACCTCGGTGCCAGCACTCACCTCCCTCGCAAATAGCATCCACCACCCTTGCTACCAGCACCCACCACCCTCGCCACCAGCACCCACCACTCTCGCCACAAGCACCCACCACCCTCACCACCAGCAGCCATCGTCTACCAGCTACGCATCCAGCACATATAACCCTCGCCACACGCACCCACAAGCCTCGCCACCTGTATCCATTACCCTCGCCTCCAGTACCCACCACATTCGTCACAAACACACACCACCCTCGCCACCAGCGCCCACCACCCTTGCTACCAACTCCCACCACCCTCGCCGATATTACCCATCACCCTCGATATAAGCCCCCACAACCCTCGCCTCCGGTAACCCCCACCATCGCCACCAACACCCACCACCCTCGCTACCAGCACCCACCAACCTTGGTGCCAGCCCCCACCAACCGTGGTGCCAGCCCCCACCTCCCTCACAAATAGCATTCATCACCCTAGCCACCAGCATCCGCAGCTCACTCCACTAGCACCCACCACCCTTGCCGACTTCACACACCACCCTCGCCACCAGCACCCAACACCCTCGCCATCAGCACCCACCACCCTCGTATGCAGCACCCACCACTCTCGCCACCACCAACCACCCTCATCCTTAGCACCCAACACCCTCGCCACCAGCACCCACCACACTCACTGCCAGCACTCACCACCCACTACCAGCACCCCACCACCATCGCCACCACCAGCACCCACCACCCTCACTACCTGCACCCACCACCCTCACCGCTAGCACCCACCACCCTCGCCACCAGCACCCACCACCCTCGCTGACCAGCACCCACCACCCTCGCCACCAGCACCCACCACCCTCCACACCCACCACCCTCGCCTCCAGCACCCACCACCCTCACCCACCAGCACGCCACCACCACCAGCACCACCCTCACCACCACACCCCACCACCCTCACCCAGCACCCACCACCCTCACCACAGCACCCACCACCCTCACCACCAGCACCCACCACCCTCACCACCAGCACCCACCACCCTCACCACCAGCACCCACCACCCTCACCACCAGCACCCACCACCCTCACCACCAGCACCCACCACCCTCACCACCAGCACCCACCACCCTCACCACCAGCACCCACCACCCTCACCACCAGCACCCACCACCCTCACCACCAGCACCCACCACCCTCGCCACCAGCACCCACCACCCTCACCACCAGCACCCACCACCCTCACCACCAGCACCCACCACCCTCACACCACCACCCCCCTCGCCACCAGCACCCACCACCCTCACCACCAGCACCCACACCACCCTCACCACCAGCACCCACCACCCTCACCACCACCAGCACCCACCACCCTCACCACCAGCACCCACCACCCTCACCACCAGCACCCACCACCCTCACCACCAGCACCCACCACCCTCACCACCAGCACCCACCACCCTCACCACCAGCACCCACCACCCTCACCACCCCACCACCACCCTCACCACCAGCACCCACCACCACTCCACACCACCAGCACCCACCCCCTCACCACCAGCACCCACCACCCTCACCACCAGCCCCCACCCTCACCCCACACCACCACACCCACCACCCTCACCACCAGCACCCACCACCCTCACACCAGCACCCACCACCCTCACCACCAGCACCCACCACCCTCACCACCAGCACAGCACCCACCACCCTCACCACCAGCACCCACCACCCTCACCACCAGCACCCACCACCCTCACCACCAGCACCCACCACCACCCTCACCACCAGCACCCACCTCCCTCACCACCAGCACCCACCACCCTCACCACCAGCACCCACCACCCTCACCACCAGCACCCACCACCCTCACCACCAGCACCCACCACCCTCACCACCAGCACCCACCACCCTCACCACCAGCACCCACCACCCTCACCACCAGCACCCACCACCCTCACCACCAGCACCCACCACCCTCACCACCAGCACCCACCACCCTCACCACCAGCACCCACCACCCTCACCACCAGCACCCACCACCCTCACCACCAGCACCCACCACCCTCACCACCAGCACCCACCACCCTCACCACCAGCACCCACCACCCTCACCACCAGCACCCACCACCCTCACCACCAGCACCCACCACCCTCACCACCAGCACCCACCACCCTCACCACCAGCACCCACCACCCTCACCAGCACCCACCACCCTCACCACCAGCACCCACCACCCCACCACACCAGCACACCCACCACCCTCACCACCAGCACCCACCACCCTCAGCCACCAGCACCCACCACCCTCCACACCACCAGCACCCACCACCCTCACCACCAGCACCAGCACCCACCACCCTCGCCACCACCAGCACCCACCACCCTCACCACCACCACCCTCACCACCACCCACCACCCTCACCACCAGCACCCACCACCCTCACCACCACCACCCACCACCAGCCTCACCACCAGCACCCACCACCCTCACCACCAGCACCCACCACCCTCACCACCAGCACCCACCACCACCACCCTCACCACCCTCACCAGCACCCACCACCCTCACCACCCACCACCCTCACCACCAGCACCCACCACCCTCCCTCACCACCAGCACCCACCACCCTCACCACCAGCACCCACCACCCTCACCACCAGCACCCACCACCCTCACCACCAGCACCCACCCCACCACCTCACCACCAGCACCCACCACCCTCACCACCAGCACCCACCACCCTCACCACCAGCACCCACCACCCTCACCACCAGCACCCACCTCCCTCACCACCAGCACCCACCACCCTCACCACCAGCACCCACCACCCTCACCACCAGCACCCACCACCCTCACCACCAGCACCCACCACCCACACCACCAGCACCACCCACCACCCTCACCACCAGCACCCACCACCCTCACCACCAGCACCCACCACCCTCACCACCAGCACCCACCACCCTCACCACCAGCACCCACCACCCTCACCACCAGCACCCACCACCCTCACCACCACCCTCACCACACCCCACCACCCTCACCACCAGCACCCACCACCCTCACCACCAGCACCCACCACCCTCACTCACCCACCACCCTCACCACCAGCACCCACCACCCTCACCACCAGCACCCACCACCCTCACCACCAGCACCCACCACCCTCACCACCAGCACCCACCACCACCACCACCACCACACCACCACACCCACCACCAGCACCCACCACCCTCACCACCACCAGCACCCACCACCACCAGCACCCACCAGCACCACCAGCACCCACCCTCACCACCAGCACCCACCACCCTCACCACCAGCACCCACCACCACCCACCACACCCACCTCACCACCAGCACCCACCACCCTCACCACCAGCACCCACCACCCTCACCACCAGCACCCACCCACCCTCACCACCAGCACCCACCCTCACCACCAGCACCCACCACCCTCACCACCAGCACCCACCACCCTCACCACCAGCACCCACCACCCTCACCACCAGCACCCACCACCCTCACCACCAGCACCCACCACCCTCACCACCAGCACCCACCACCCTCACCACCAGCACCCACCACCCTCACCACCAGCACCCACCACCCTCACCACCAGCACCCACCACCCTCACCACCAGCACCCACCACCCTCACCACCAGCACCCACCACCCTCACCACCAGCACCCACCACCCTCACCACCAGCACCCACCACCCTCACCACCAGCACCCACCACCCTCACCACCAGCACCCACCACCCTCACCACCAGCACCCACCACCCTCACCACCAGCACCCACCACCCTCACCACCAGCACCCACCACCCTCACCACCAGCACCCACCACCCTCACCACCAGCACCCACCACCCTCACCACCACACACCCTCACCACCCACCACCCTCACCACCAGCACCCACCACCACCAGCACCCACCACCCTCACCACCAGCACCCACCACCCTCACCACCAGCACCCACCACCCTCACCACCAGCACCCACCACCCTCACCACCAGCACCCACCACCCTCACCACCAGCACCCACCACCCTCACCACCAGCACCCACCACCCTCACCACCAGCACCCACCACCCTCACCACCAGCACCCACCACCCTCACCACCAGCACCCACCTCCCTCACCACCAGCACCCACCACCCTCACCACCAGCACCCACCACCCTCACCACCAGCACCCACCCACCCTCACCACCAGCACCCACCACCCTCACCACCAGCACCCACCACCCTCACCCCAGCACCCACCACCCACCCACACCACCACCAGCACCACCACCCTCACCACCAGCACCCACACACCCTCACCACCCACCTCCACCACAGCACCCACCACTCTCACCACCAGCACCCACCACCCTCACCACCAGCACCAGCCCTCCCACCACCACCCCACCAGCACCCACCACCCTCACCACCAGCACCCACCCACCACCCTCACCACCAGCACCCACCACCCTCACCACCAGCACCCACCACCCTCACCACCAGCACCCACCACCCTCACCACCAGCACCCACCACCCTCACCACCAGCACCCACCACCCTCACCACCAGCACCCACCACCCTCACCACCAGCACCCACCACCCTCACCACCAGCACCCCCCACCACCCTCACCACCAGCACCCACCAGCCACCAGCACCCACCACCCTCACCACCAGCACCCACCACCCTCACCACCAGCACCCACCACCCTCACCACCAGCACCCACCACCCTCACCACCAGCACCCACCACCCTCACCACCAGCACCCACCACCCTCACCACCAGCACCCACCACCCTCACCACCAGCACCCACCACCCTCACCACCAGCACCCACCACCCTCACCACCAGCACCCACCACCCTCACCACCAGCACCCACCACCCTCACCACCAGCACCCACCACCCTCACCACCAGCACCCACCACCCTCACCACCAGCACCCACCACCCTCACCACCAGCACCCACCACCCTCACCACCAGCAGCCACCCACCACACCTCACCACCAGCACCCACCACCCTCACCACCAGCACCCACACCCTCACCACCAGCACCCACCACCCTCACCACCAGCACCCACCACCCTCACCACCACCCACCACCCTCACCACCAGCACCACCACCCTCCCTCCCACCAGCACCCACCACCCTCACCACCAGCACCCACCACCCTCACCACCAGCACCCACCACCCTCACCACCAGCACCCACCCCACCCTCACCACCAGCACCCACCACCCTCCAGCCCCACCAGCACCAGCACCCACCACCCTCACCACCAGCACCCACCACCCTCACCACCAGCACCCACCACCCTCACCACCAGCACCCCACCACCCTCACCCTCACCAGCACCCACCACCCTCACCCTCCAGCACCCACCACCCTCACCACCAGCACCCACCACCCTCACCACCAGCACCCACCACCCTCACCACCAGCACCCACCACCCACCACCACCAGCACCCACCACCCTCACCACCAGCACCCACCACCCTCACCACCAGCACCCACCACCCTCACCACCAGCACCCACCACCCTCACCACCAGCACCCACCACCCTCACCACCAGCACCCACCACCCTCACCACCAGCACCCACCACCCTCACCACCACACCCAGCACCCACCACCCTCACCACCCCAGCACCCACCACCCTCACCACCAGCACCCACCACCCTCACCACCAGCACCACCCACCACCCCACCACCCTCACCAGCACCCACCACCACCCTCGCCCCACCAGCACCCACCACCCTCACCACCAGCACCCACCACCCTCACCACCAGCACCCACCACCCTCACCACCAGCACCCACCACCCTCACCACCAGCACCCACCACCCCACCAGCCACCAGCACCCACCACCCTCACCACCAGCACCCACCACCCTCACCACCAGCACCCACCACCCTCACCACCAGCACCCACCACCCTCACCACCAGCACCCACCACCCTCACCACCAGCACCCACCACCCTCACCACCAGCACCCACCACCCTCACCACCAGCACCCACCACCCTCACCACCAGCACCCACCACCCTCACCACCAGCACCCACCACCCTCACCACCAGCACCCACCACCCTCACCACCAGCACCCACCACCCTCACCACCAGCACCCACCACCCTCTCCACCACCAGCACCCACCCTCCCTCACCCACCAGCACCCACCACCCTCACCACCAGCACCCACCACCCTCACCACCAGCACCCACCTCCCTCACCACCAGCACCCACCACACTCACCACCAGCACCCACCACCCTCACCACCAGCACCCACCACCCTCACCACCAGCACCCACCACCCTCACCACCAGCACCCACCACCCTCACCACCACCACACCCACCACCCTCACCACCAGCACCCACCACCCTCACCACCAGCACCCACCACCCTCACCACCAGCACCCACCACCCTCACCACCAGCACCCACCACCCTCACCACCAGCACCCACCACCCTCACCACCAGCACCCACCACCCTCGCTGCCAGCACCCACCACCCTCACCACCAGCACCCACCACCCTCACCACCAGCACCCACCCCTCACACCAGCACCCACCACACTCACCAGCACACCACCACCCTCACCACCAGCA
Organism: Procambarus clarkii; assembly: GCF_020424385.1. Classification (NCBI taxonomy): domain Eukaryota; kingdom Metazoa; phylum Arthropoda; class Malacostraca; order Decapoda; family Cambaridae; genus Procambarus; species Procambarus clarkii. The sequence continues at coordinate 53,453 of NW_025570723.1, read as the reverse complement.
CCCACCACCCTCACCACCAGCACCCACCACCCTCACCACCAGCACCCACCACCCTCCACCACCCAGCACCCCTCACCACCTCACCCACCAGCACCCACCCACCCTCACCACCAGCACCCACCACCCTCACTCACCAGCACCCCACCACCCTCAGCACACACCACCCTCACCACCAGCACCCACCACCCTCACCACCAGCACCCACCACCCTCACCACCAGCACCCCACCACCCTCACCACCAGCACCCACCACCCTCACCACCAGCACCCACCACCCTCACCACCAGCACCCACCACCCTCACCACCAGCACTCACCACCCTCACCAGCACCCACCACCACCCTCACCACCAGCACCCACCACCCTCACCACCAGCACCCACCACCCTCACCACCAGCACCCACCACCCTCACCACCAGCACCCACCACCCTCACCACCAGCACCCACCACCCCACTCACCACCAGCACCCACCACCCTCACCACCAGCACCCACCACCCTCACCACCAGCACCCCACTCACCACCAGCACCCACCACCCTCACCACCAGCACCCACCACCCTCACCACCAGCACCCACCACCCTCACCACCAGCACCCACCACCCTCACCACCAGCACCCACCACCCTCACCACCAGCACCCACCACCCTCACCACCAGCACCCACCACCCTCACCACCAGCACCCACCACCCTCACCACCAGCACCCACCACCCTCACCACCAGCACCCACCCCACCACCCTCACCACCAGCACCCACCACCCTCACCACCAGCACCCACCACCCTCACCACCAGCACCCACCACCCTCACCACCCAGCACCCACCACCCTCCCTCACCACCAGCACCCACCACACCTCACCCTCACCACCAGCACCCACCACCCTCACCACCACCACCCACCACCACCCACCACACTCACCACCAGCACCCACCACCCTCACCACCAGCACCCACCACCCTCACCACCAGCACCCACCACCCTCACCAGCACCCACCACCCTCACCACCAGCACCCACCACCCTCACCACCAGCACCCACCACCCACCCCTCACCACCAGCACCCACCACCCTCACCACCAGCACCCACCACCCTCACCACCAGCACCCACCACCCTCACCACCAGCACCCACCACCCTCACCACCAGCACCCACCACCCTCACCACCAGCACCCACCACCCTCACCACCAGCACCCACCACCCTCACCACCAGCACCCACCACCACCACCAGCACCCACCAGCACCCACCACCCACCACACCACCAGCACCCACCACCCTCACCACCAGCACCCACCACCCTCACCACCAGCACCCACCACCCTCACCACCAGCACCCACCACCCTCACCACCAGCACCCACCACCCTCACCACCAGCACCCACCACCCTCACCACCAGCACCCACCACCCTCACCACCAGCACCCACCACCCTCACCACCCTCACCACCAGCACCCACCTCACTCACCACCAGCACCCACCTCACTCACCACCAGCACCCACCACCCTCACCACCAGCACCCACCACCCTCACCACCAGCACCCACCACCCTCACCACCAGCACCCACCACCCTCACCACCAGCACCCACCACCCTCACCACCAGCACCCACTACCCTCACCACCAGCACCCACCACCCTCACCACCAGCACCCACCACCCTCACCACCAGCACCCACCACCCTCACCACCAGCACCCACCACCCTCACCACCAGCACCCACCACCCTCACCACCAGCACCACCACTCACCACCACCCACCCACACCCACCACCCACCTCACCACCCCCACCACCCTCACACCCCCCACCCTCACCACCAGCACCCACCACCCTCACCACCAGCACCCACCACCCTCACCACCAGCCCCACCACCCTCACCACCAGCACCCACCACCCTCACCACCAGCACCCACCACCCTCACCACCAGCACCCACCACCCTCACCACCAGCACCCACCACCCTCACCACCAGCACCCACCACCCTCACCACCAGCACCCACCACCCTCACCACCAGCACCCACCACCCTCACCACCAGCACCCACCACCCTCACCACCAGCACCCCCCACCCACACCACCAGCACCCACTACCCTCACCACCAGCACCCACCACCCTCACACCAGCACCCACCACCCTCACCACCAGCACCCACCACCCTCACCACCAGCACCCACCACCCTCACCACCAGCACCCACCACCCTCACCACCAGCACCCACCACCCTCACCACCAGCACCCACCACCCTCACCACCAGCACCCACCACCCTCACCACCAGCACAGCACCCACCACCACCAGCACCCACCACCCTCACCACCAGCACCCACCACCCTCACCACCAGCACCCACCACCCTCACCACCAGCACCCACCACCCTCACCACCAGCACCCACCACCCTCGCCACCAGCACCCACCACCCTCACCACCAGCACCCACCACCCTCACCACCAGCACCCACCACCCTCACCACCAGCACCCACCACCCTCACCACCAGCACCCACCACCCTCACCACCAGCACCCACCACCACTCACCACCAGCACCCACCACCCTCACCACCAGCACCCACCACCCTCACCCACCAGCACCCACCACCCTCACCACCAGCACCCACCACCCTCACCACCAGCACCCACCACCCCAGCACCCACCACACCACCAGCACCCACCACCAGCACCCACCACCAGCACCCACCACCCTCACTGCCAGCACCCACCACCCTCACCACCACCCTCGCTGCCAGCACCCACCACCCTCACCACCAGCACCCACCACCCTCACCACCAGCACCCACCACCCTCACTCACCAGCACCCACCACCCTCACCACCAGCACCCACCACCCTCACCACCAGCACCCACCACCCTCACCACCAGCACCCACCACCCTCACCACCAGCACCCACCACCCTCACCACCAGCACCCACCACACTCACCACCAGCCAGCACCCACCACCCTCCCACCACCACCACCAGCACCCACCACCCTCACCACCAGCACCCACCACCCTCACCACCAGCACCCACCACCCTCACCACCAGCACCCACCACCCTCGCTGCCAGCACCCACCACCCTCACCACCAGCACCCACCACCCTCACCACCAGCACCCACCACCCTCACCACCAGCACCCACCACCCTCACCACCAGCACCCACCACCCTCACCACCAGCACCCACCACCCTCACCACCAGCACCCACCACCCTCACCACCAGCACCCACCACCCTCACCACCAGCACCCACCTCACTCACCACCAGCACCCACCACCCTCACCACCAGCACCCACCACCCTCACCACCAGCACACCTCACCACCACCACCACCCACCACACCCACCACCCTCACCACCACACACCCACCACCCTCACCACCAGCACCCACCACCCTCACCACCAGCACCCACCACCCTCACCACCAGCACCCACCACCCTCACCACCAGCACCCACCACCACTCACCACCACCACCAGCACCCACCACCCTCACCACCAGCACCCACCACCACTCACCACCAGCACCCACCACCCTCACCACCAGCACCCACCACCCTCACCACCAGCACCCACCACCCTCACCACCAGCACCCACCACCCTCACCACCAGCACCCACCACCCTCACCACCAGCACCCACCACCCTCACCACCAGCACCCACCACCCTCACCACCAGCACCCACCACCCTCACCACCAGCACCCACCACCCTCACCACCAGCCACCACCCTCACCACCAGCACCCACCACCCTCACCACCAGCACCCACCACCCTCACCACCAGCACCCACCACCCTCCAGCACCACCACAGCACCCACCACCCTCACCACCAGCACCCACCACCCTCACCACCAGCACCCACCACCCTCACCACCAGCACCCACCACCCTCACCACCAGCACCCAGCACCACCACCACCCTCACTCACCACCACACCACCACCCTCACCACCAGCACCCACCACCCTCACCACCACACACCCACCACCCTCACCACCAGCACCCACCACCCTCACCACCAGCACCCACCACACTCACCACCAGCACCCACCACCCTCACCACTAGCACCCACCACCCTCACCACCAGCACCCACCACCCTCACCACCAGCACCCACCTCACTCACCACCAGCACCCACCACCCTCACCACCAGCACCCACCACCCTCACCACCAGCACCCACCACCCTCACCACCAGCACCCACCACCCTCACCACCAGCACCCACCACCCTCACCACCAGCACCCACCACCACCACCACCAGCACCCACCACCCTCACCACCAGCACCCACCACCCTCACCACCAGCACCCACCACCCTCACCACCAGCACCCACCACCCTCACCACCAGCACCCACCACCCCACTCGCACACCAGCACCACACCACTCACCACCAGCACCCACCTCACTCACCACCAGCACCCACCACCCTCACCACCAGCACCCACCACCCTCACCACCAGCACCCACCACACTCACCACCCTCACCCCCAGCACCCACCACCCTCACCACCAGCACCCACCACCCTCACCACCAGCACCCACCACCCTCACCACCAGCACCCACCACCCTCACCACCAGCACCCACCACCCTCACCACCAGCACCCACCACCCTCACCACCAGCACCCACCTCACTCCAGCCACCAGCACCACCACCCCACCACTCACCACCAGCACCCACCACCCTCACCACCAGCACCCACCACCCTCGCCACCAGCACCCACCACCCTCACCACCAGCACCCACCACCCTCACCACCAGCACCCACCCCCCTCACCACCAGCACCCACCAGCACCCACCACCCTCACCACCAGCACCCACCACCCTCACCACCAGCACCCACCACCCTCACCACCAGCACCCACCTCCCTCACCACCAGCACCCACCACCCTCACCACCAGCACCCACCACCCTCACCACCAGCACCCACCACCCTCACACACCAGCACCCACCACCCTCACCACCAGCACCCACCACCCTCACCACCAGCACCCACCACCCTCGCCACCAGCACCCACCACCCTCGCCACCAGCACCCACCACCCTCACCACCAGCACCCACCACCCTCGCCACCAGCACCCACCACCCTCGCTGCCAGCACCCACCACCCTCACCACCAGCACCCACCACCCTCGCTGCCAGCACCCACCTCCCTCGCTGCCATCACCAACCTCCCTCGCCACCAGCCCCCACCACCCTCGCCACCACAACCCACCAACCTCGCTGCCATCACCTACCTCTTTCGCCACTTGCACCGAACACCCTCGCTGCCAGCAACCACCACCCTCGCTATTAGCACCCACCTACCTCGCTACCAGTACCCAACACCCTCGCCACCAGCACCCACCACCCTCGCCACCAGCACCCACCACCCTCGCCACCAGCACCCACCACCCTCGCTGCCAGCACCCACCACCCTCGCTGCCAGCACCCACCACCCTCGCCACCAGCATCCACTTCCTTCGCCACCAGCACCCACCACCCTCGCTGCAGCACACCCACCACCCTAGCTACTAGCACCCACCACCCTTGCCACCAGCAACCACCACCCTCGCCTCCATCATCCACCTCCCTCGCCACCAGCACCCACCTCCCTCACCACCAGCACCCACCACCCTCGCCACCAGCACCCACCACCCTCGCCACCAGCACCCACCACCCTCGCCACCAGCACCCACCACCCTCGCCACCAGCACCCACCACCCTCGCCACCAGCACCCACCACCCTCGCCACCAGCACCCACCACCCTCGCCACCAGCACCCACCACCCTCGCCACCAGCACCCACCACCCTCGCCACCAGCACCCACCACCCTCGCTGCCAGCACACCCACCACCCTCGCTGCCACCCACCCCTCGCCACCAGCACCCACCACCCTCACCACCAGCACCCACCACCCTCGCCACCAGCACCCACCACCCTCGCCCAGCACCCACCACCCTCACCACCAGCACCCACCACCCTCCCCACCACCCCACTTTCACCACCAGCACCCACCACCCTCGCTGCCAGCACCCACCACCCTCGCCACCAGCACCCACCACCCTCGCCACCAGCACCCACCACCCTCGCCCACCAGCACCCACCACCCTCACCACCAGCACCCACCACCCTCACTGCCAGCACCCACCACCCTCACTGCCAGCACCCACCACTCTCGCCACCAGCACCCACCACCCTCGCTGCCAGCACCCACCACCCTCGCCACCAGCACCCACCACCCTCGCTGCCAGCACCCACCACCCTCGCCACCAGCACCCACCACCCTCGCCACCAGCACCCACCACCCTCGCCACCAGCACTCACCACCCTCGCCACCAGCACCCACCACCCTTGCTACTAGCACCCACCACCCTCGCTGCCAGCACCCACCACCCTCGCCACCAGCACCACCACCCTCGCCACCAGCACCCACCACCCTCGACACCAGCACCCACCACCCTCACCACCAGCACCCACCTCTCTCCTGCCAGCACCCACCACCCTCGCCACCAGCACCCACCACCCTCACTGCCAGCACCCACCACCCTCGTCACCAGCACCCACCACCCTCACCACCAGCACCCACCACCCTCACCACCAGCACCCACCACCCTCGCTGCCAGCACCCACCACCCTCGCCGCCAGCACCCACCACCCTCGCCACCAGCACCCACCACCCCCACGACCATCACCCACCACCCTCTCCACCAGCACCCACCACCCTCACCACCAGCACCCACCACCCTCGCCACCAGCACCCACCACCCTCGCCACCAGCACCCACCACCCTCACCACCTCCCAGCACCCACCACCCTCACCACCAGCACCCACCACCCTCACCACCAGCACCCACCACCCTCGCCACCAGCACCCACCACCCTCACCGCCATCACCCATCACCCTCGCTGCCAGCACGCACCACTCTCGCTGCCAGCACCCACCACCCTCACCACCAACACTCACCACCCTTGCCTCCAGCACCCACCACCCTCACCACCAACACTCACCACCCTCACCACCAGCACCCACCACCCTCGATACCAGCACCTCCATCCTCGCCACCAATACCCACCTTCCCACCAGAACCCAACACCATCGCCAGCACCCACCACTCTCGCTGCCAGCACCCACCACTCTCACCACCAGCACCCACCACCCTCTACCAGCACCCACCACCCTCGCACCAAGCACCCTCCACCTCACCACCACCACCCACCACACTCACCACCAGCACCACCTCTCTCGCCACCAGCACCCTCCCTCACCACCAGCACCCACCTCACTCACCACCAGCACCCACCACCCTCACCACCAGCACCCACCACCCTCACCACCAGCACCCACCACCCTCACCACCAGCACCCACCACCCTCGCTGCCAGCACCCACCACCCTCGCCGCCAGCACCCACCACCCTCACCAACAGCACTCACCACCCTCACCACCACCACCCACCACCCTCGCTGCCAGCACCCACCACCTTCGACAGCAGCACCCACCACCCTCTCCGCCATCACCCACCACCCTCACCAACAGCACTCACCACCCTCACCACCACCACCCACCACCCTTGCTACCAACACCCACCACCCTCGCCGCCAGCACCAACTACCCTCACCACCAGCACCCACCACCCTCGCTGCCAGCACCCACCTCCCTCGCCACCATCACCCACCACCCTCGCTGCCAGCACCCACCACCGTCACCACCACAACCCACCACCCTCACCACCAACACCCACCATCCTCGCTACCAACACCCACCACTCTCGCGGCCAGCACCCTCGCCACCAGCACCTACCACCCTCATTACCAGCCCCCACAACCCTCACCACCCTCACCACTAGCCCCCACCACTCTCCCCGCCATCACCCACCACCTTTGCCACCAGCACCCACCACCCTCGCCACCAGCACCCAACACCTTCGCTGCCAGCACCCACCACCTTCGACAGCAGCACCCACCACCCTCGCCTCAATCACCCACCACCCTCGCTGCCAGCACCCACCACACTCGCTGCTAGCACCCACCACCCTCGTTGCCAGCACCCACCACCCTCGCTGCCAGCACCCACCACTCTCGCTGCCAGCACCCACCACCCTCACTGCCAGCACCCACCACCCACGCTGCCAGCACCCACCACTCTCGCTGCCAGCACCCACCACCCTCGCCACCAGCACCCACCACCCTCGCCGCCAGCACCCACCACCCTCGCTGCCAGCACCCACCACCCTCGCTGCCAGCACCCACCACCCTCGCTGCCAGCACCCACCACCCTCGCTGCCAGCACCCACCACTCTCGCTGCCAGCACCCACCACCCTCGCTGCCAGCACCCACCACCCTCGCTGCCAGCACCCACCACTCTCGCTGCCAGCACCCACCACTCTCGCTGCCAGCACCCACCACTCTCGCTGTCAGAACCCACCACTCTCGCCACTAGCACCCACCACCCTCGCCACCAGCACCTACCACCCTCGCCACCAGCACCCACCACTCTCGCCACTAGCACCCACCACACTCGCGACCAGCACCCATTACCCTCGCAACCAGCACCCACCACCCTCGCCACCAGCACCCACCACCCTCGCCACCAGCACCCACCACCCTCGCCTCCAGCACCCACCCTCTCGCTGCTGTCACCCACCACCCTTGCCACCAGCACCCACCACCCTCGCCACGAACACCCACCACCTTCGACACCAGCACCCACCACCCTCACCACCATCACCCACCCTCTCTCCGCTGTCACCCACCACTTTCGCCACTAGAACCCACCACCCTCGCTGCCAGCACCCACCACGCTCGCCACCAGCACCCACCACTCTCGCCACCAGCACCCACCACCCTCGCCTCCAGCACCCACCACCCTCGCCACTAGCCCCCACCACCCTTGCCACCAGCACCCAACACCCCTCGCCTCCAGCACTCACCACCCTCGCTACCAGCATCCACCAGCCTCTCTACCAGCACCTATTACTCTCGCCTCCAGCACCCACCACCCTCGCCACCAGCACCCACCACTCTCGCCACTAGCACCCACCACACTCGCGACCAGCACCCATTACCCTCGCAACCAGCACCCACCACCCTCGCTGCCAGCACCCACCACCCTCGCTGTCAGCACCCACCACCCTCGCTGCCAGCACCCACCACTCTCGCTGCAGCACCCACCACTCTCACTGCCAGCACCCACCACCCTCGCTGCCAGCACCCACCACCCTCGCTGCCAGCACCCACCACCCTCGCCACCAGCACCCACCACCCTCGCCACCAGCACCCACCACCCTCGCCACCAGCACCCACCACCCTCGCCACCAGCACCCACCACCTTCGCCCCCAGAACCCACCACTCTCGCTGCCAGCACCCACTACCCTCGCTGTCAGCACCCACCACCCTCTCCGCCATCACCCACCACTCTCACCAACAGCACTCACCACCCTCACCACCACCACCCACCACCCTCGCTGCCAGCACCCACCACCTTCGACAGCAGCACCCACCACCCTCGCCTCAATCACCCACCACCCTTGCTACCAACACCCACCACCCTCGCTGCCAGCACCTACTACCCTCACCACCAGCACCCACCACCCTCGCTGCCAGCACCCACCTCCCTCGCCACCATCACCCACCACCCTCGCTGCCAGCACCCACCACCGTCACCACCACAACCCACCACCCTCACCACCAACACCCACCATCCTCGCTACCAACACCCACCACTCTCGCGGCCAGCACCCACCACCAGCACCTCACCCTCACCACCAGCCCCCACAACCCTCACCACCCTCACCACTAGCCCCCACCACTCTCCCCGCCATCACCCACCACCTTTGCCACCAGCACCCACCACCCTCGCCACCAGCACCCAACACCTTCGCTGCCAGCACCCACCACCTTCGACAGCAGCACCCACCACCCTCGCCTCAATCACCCACCACCCTCGCTGCTAGCACCCACCACACTCGCTGCTAGCACCCACCACCCTCGTTGCCAGCACCCACCACCCTCGCTGCCAGCACCCACCACTCTCGCTGCCAGCACCCACCACCTTCACTGCCAGCACCCACCACCCTCGCTGCCAGCACCCACCACTCTCGCTGCCAGCACCCACCACCCTCGCTGCCAGCACCCACCACCCTCGCTGCCAGCACCCACCACCCTCGCTGCCAGCACCCACCACCCTCGCTGCCAGCACCCACCACCCTCGCTGCCAGCACCCACCACCCTCGCTGCCAGCACCCACCACCCTCGCTGCCAGCACCCACCACCCTCGCTGCCAGCACCCACCACCCTCGCTGCCAGCACCCACCACCCTCGCTGCCAGCACCCACCACCCTCGCTGCCAGCACCCACCACCCTCGCTGCCAGAACCCACCACCCTCGCCACCAGCACCCACCTCGCTGCCACACCCACCACCCTCACCACCAGCACCCACCACCCTCGCTGCCAGCACCCACCACCCTCCACCACCAGCACCCACCACCCTCGCTGCCAGCACCCACCACCCTCGCTGCCAGCACCCACCACCCTCGCTGCCAGCACCCACCACCCTCGCTGCCAGCACCCACCACCCTCGCTGCCAGCACCCACCACCCTCGCCACCAGCACCCACCACCCTCGCTGCCAGCACCCCACCGCTGCCAGCACCACCACTCTCGCTGCCAGCACCCACCACCCTCGCCAGCAGCACCCACCTCCCTCGCCACCAACACCCACCTCCCTCGCTGCCAGCACCACCACCCTCGCTACCAGCACCCACCACCCTCACTGCCAGCACCCACCACCCTCGCTGCCAGCACCCACCACTCTCGCTGCCAGCACCCACCACCCTCGCTGCCAGCACCCACCACCCTCGCTGCCAGCACCCACCACCCTCGCCGCCAGCACCCACCACCCTCGCCGCCAGCACCCACCACCCTCGCCACCACCACTCTCGCACACCCCACCACTCTCGCCACCAGCACCCACCACCCTCACTGCCAGCACCCACCACCCTCGCTGCCAGCACCCACCACCCTCGCTGCCACCCACCACTCTCGCACCCACCACCCTCACTGCCAGCACCCACCACCCTCGCCCCCAGCACCCACCACCCTCGCCACCAGCACCCACCACCCTCGCTGCCAGCACCCACCACCCTCGCTGCCAGCACCCACCACCCTCGCTGCCAGCACCCACCACCCTCGCTGCCAGCACCCACCACCCTCGCTGCCAGCACCCACCACCCTCGCTGCCAGCACCCACCACCCTCGCTGCCAGCACCCACCACCCTCGCCACCAGCACCCACCACCCTCGCCACCAGCACCCACCACCCTCGCTGCAGCACCCACCACCCTCGCACCAGCACCCACCACCCTCGCTGCCAGCAACCACTACCCTCGCCACCAGCACCCACCACCCTCGCTGCCAGCACCCACCACCCTCGCCACCAGCACCCACCACCCTCGCTGCCAGCACCCACCACCCTCGCTGCCAGCACCCACCACCCTCGCACCCACACCAGCACCCACCACCCTCGCCACCAGCACCCACCACCCGCTGCCAGCACCCACCACCCTCGCTGCCAGCACCCACCACTCTCGCTGCCACCAGCACCCACCACCCTCGCTGCCAGCACCCACCACCCTCACCACCAGCACCCACCACCCTCACCACCAGCACCCACCACCCTCCCACCACAGCACCACCCACCACCCTCGCCACCAGCACCCACCCAGCACCCCTCGCTGCCAGCACCCACCACCCTCTCAGCCAGCACCCACCACCCTCGCTGCCAGCACCCACCACCCTCGCCACCAGCACCCACCACCCTCACCACCAGCACCCACCACCCTCGCCACCAGCACCCACCACCCTCACCACCAGCACCCACCACCCTCGCTGCCAGCACCCACCACCCTCGCTGCCAGCACCCACCACCCTCGCTGCCAGCACCCACCACCCTCGCCACCAGCACCCACCACCCTCGCTGCCAGCACCCACCACCCTCGCTGCCAGCACCCACCACCCTCGCCACCAGCACCCACCACCCTCGCCACCAGCACCCACCACCCTCGCTGCCAGCACCCACCACCCTCGCCACCAGCACCCACCACCCTCGCTGCCAGCACCCACCACCCTCGCCACCAGCACCCACCACCCTCGCTGCCAGCACCCACCACCCTCGCTGCCAGCACCCACCACCCTCGCCACCAGCACCCACCACCCTCGCTGCCAGCACCCACCACCCTCGCCTCCAGCACCCACCACCGTCGCCACCAGCACCCACCACTCTCGCTACCAGCACCCACCACCCTCGCTGCCAGCACCCACCACCCTCGCCACTAGCACCCACCACCCTCACTGCCAGCACCCACCACCCTCGCTGCCAGCACCCACCACCCTCGCCACCAGCACCCACCACCCTCGCCACCAGCACCCACCACCCTCACCACCAGCACCCACCACCCTCACCACCAGCACCCACCACCCTCGCCACCAGCACCCACCACCCTCGCCACCAGCACCCACCACCCTCACCACCAGCACCCACCACCCTCTCGCTGCCAGCACCCACCACCCTCGCCACCAGCACCCACCACCCTCGCTGCCAGCACCCACCACCCTCGCCACCAGCACCCACCACCCTCACCACCAGCACCCACCACCACTCACCACCAGCACCCACCACCCTCGCCACCAGCACCCACCACCCTCACCACCCACCCACCTCCTCGCACCCACCAGCACCCTCACCACCCTGCACCCACCACCCTCGCCACCAGCACCACCCCCTCGCCACCACACCCACCACCCTCACCACCAGCCCCACCACCCTCACCACCAACACCCACCACCCTCACCACCACACCCACCACCCTCACCACCAGCACCCACCACCCTCACCACCAGCACCCACCACCCTCACCACCAGCACCCACCTCCCTCACCACTAGCACCCACCACCCTCACCACCAGCACCCACCACCCTCACCACCAGCACCCACCACCCTCGCTGCCAGCACCCACCACCTTCGCCACCAGCACCCACCACCCTCGCCACCAGCACCCACCACCTTCGCCGCCAGCACCCACCACCCTCTCTGCCAGCACCCACCACCCTCGCTGCCAGCACCCACCACCCTCGCCCAGCACCCACCACCCACGCACCAGCACCCACCACCCTCGCTGCCAGCACCCACCACCCTCGCTACTAGCACCCACCACCCTCGCCACCAGCACCCACCACCCTCGCCACCAGCACCCACCACCCTCGCCACCAGCACACACCACCCTCGCTCCAGCACCCAACACCCTCGCCACCAGCACCCACCACCCTCGCCGCCAGCACCCACCACCCTCGCCACCAGCACCCACCACCCTCGCCACCAGCACCTACCACCCTCGTCAAAAGCACCCACCACTCTCGCCACTAGCACCCACCACCCTCGCCACCAGCACCTACCACCCTCGCCACCAGCACCCACCACTCTCGCCACTAGCACCCACCACACTCGCGACCAGCACCCATTACCCTCGCAACCAGCACCCACCACCCTCGCCTCAAGTATCCACTACCCTCGCCACCAGCACCCACCATTCTCGCCACCAGCACCCACCACCCTCGCCTCCAGCACCCACCCTCTCGCTGCTGTCACCCACCACCCTTGCCACCAGCACCCACCACCCTCGCCACGAACACCCACCACCCTCGACACCAGCACCCACCACCCTCACCACCAGCACCCACCCCCTCTCCGCCAGCACCCACCACTTTCGCCACCAGCACCCACCACCCTCGCTGCCAGCACCCACCACACTCGCCACCAGCACCCACCACTCTCGCCACCAGCACCCACCACCCTCGCCACCAGCACCCACCACCCTCGCCTGCCAGCACCCACCACCCTCGCCACCAGCACCCACCACCCTCGCCTCCAGCACCCACCACCCTCGCCACCAGCACCCACCAGCCTCTCCACCAGCACCTACCACTCTCGCCTCCAGCACACCACCCTCCCACTCGCCACCAGCACCCACCACCCTCGCCACCAGCACCCACCACCCTCGCCACCAGCACCCACCACCCTCGCCACCAGCACCCACCACCCTCGCCACCAGCACCCACCACCCTCGCCACCAGCACCCACCACCCTCGCCACCAGCACCCACCTGCCACACTCTCGCTGCCAGCACCCACCACCCTCGCTGCCAGCACCCACCACCCTCACCACCAGCACCCACCACCCTCGCCACCAGCACCCACCACCCTCGCAACCAGCACCCACCACCCTCGCCGCCAGCACCCACCACCGTTGCCACCAACACCCACCACCTTCGCCACCAGCACCTACGACCCTCGCCACCAACACCCACCTCCCTCGCCGCCAGCACCCACTACCCTCGCTGTCAGCACCCACCACCCTCTCCGCCATCACCCACCACCCTCACCAACAGCACTCACCACCCTCACCACCACCACCCACCACCCTCGCTGCCAGCACCCACCACCTTCGACAGCAGCACCCACCACCCTCGCCTCAATCACCCACCACCCTCGCTACCAGCACCCACCACCCTCGCTACCAGCACCCACCACCCTCGCCACCAGCACCCACCACCCTCGCTGCCAGCACCCACCTCCCTCGCCACCATCACCCACCACCCTCGCTGCCAGCACCCACCACCGTCACCACCAGAACCCACCACCCTCACCACCAGCACCCACCATCCTCGCTACCAGCACCCACCACTCTCGCCAGCACCACCACCCTCGCCACCAGCACCTACCACCCTCATTACCAGCCCCCACAACCCTCACCACCACCCACCACCACCTCGCTGCCAGCACCCACCACCCTCCCCACCAGCACCCACCACCTTCGCCACCACCAGCACCCACCACCCTCGCCACCAGCACCCACCACCTTCGCTGCCAGCACCCACCACCTTCGCTGCCAGCACCCACCACCCTCGCCTCCAGCACCCACCACCCTCGCTGCCAGCACCCACCACTCTCGCTGCCAGCACCCACCACCTCTCGCACCCACCACCCTCACTGCCAGCACCCACCACCCTCGCTGCCAGCACCCACCACCCTCGCTGCCAGCACCCACCACCCTCGCTGCCAGCACCCACCACCCTCGCTGCCAGCACCCACCACCCTCGCTGCCAGCACCCACCACCCTCGCTGCCAGCACCCACCACCCTCGCCAGCACCCACCACCCTGCCAGCACCCACCACCCTCGCTGCCAGCACCCACCACCCTCGCTGCCAGCACCCACCCACCTCGCTGCCAGCACCCACCACCCTCGCTGCCAGCACCCACCACCCTCGCTGCCAGCACCCACCACCCTCGCTGCCACCAGCACCCACCACCCTCGCTGCCAGCACCCACCACCCTCGCTGCCAGCACCCACCACTCTCGCTGCCAGCACCCACCACTCTCGCTGCCAGCACCCACCACCCTCGCTGCCAGCACCCACCACCACCCTCACTGCCAGCACCCACCACCCTCGCAGCAACCCACCACTCTCGCTGCCAGCACCCACCCTCCTCACTCAACCCTCGCTGCCAGCACCCACCACCCTCGCTGCCAGCACCCACCACCCTCGCTGCCAGCACCCACCACTCCACGCTGCCAGCACCCACCACCCTCGCTGCCAGCACCCACCACCACCACTCGCTGCCAGCACCCACCACCCTCGCTGCCAGCACCCACCACCCTCGCTGCCAGCACCCACCACTCTCGCTGCCAGCACCCACCACCCTCGCTGCCAGCACCCACCACCCTCGCTGCCAGCACCCACCCCTCGCTGCCAGCACCCTCTCGCTGCCAGCACCCACCACCCTCGCTGCCAGCACCCACCACTCTCGCTGCCAGCACCCACCACCCTCGCTGCCAGCACCCACCACTCTCGCTGCCAGCACCCACCACCCTCGCTGCCAGCACCCACCCACCACCCTCGCTGCCAGCACCCACCACTCCCTCGCTGCCAGCACCCACCACCCTCGCTGCCAGCACCCACCACCCTCGCTGCCAGCACCCACCACCCTCGCTGCCAGCACCCACCACCCTCGCTGCCAGCACCCACCACCCTCGCTGCCAGCACCCACCACCCTCGCTGCCAGCACCCACCACCCTCGCTGCCAGCACCCACCACCCTCGCTGCCAGCACCCACCACCCTCGCTGCCAGCACCCTCGCTGCCACCACCCTCGCTGCCAGCACCCACCACTCTCGCTGCCAGCACCCACCACCCTCGCTGCCAGCACCCACCACCCTCGCTGCCAGCACCCACCACCCTCGCTGCCAGCACCCACCACCCTCGCTGCCAGCACCCACCACCCTCGCTGCCAGCACCCACCACCCTCGCTGCCAGCACCCACCACACCCACCACTCTCGCTCGCAGCCAGCACCACCACCACCCACCACCCTCGCCACCAGCACCCACCACCCTCGCTGCACCACCACCCTCGCACCAGCACCACCACTCTCGCTGCCAGCACCCACCACCCTCGCTGCCAGCACCCACCACCCTCGCTGCCAGCACCCACCACCCTCGCTGCCAGCACCCACCACCCTCGCTGCCAGCACCCACCACCCTCGCTGCCAGCACCCACCACTCTCGCTGCCAGCCAGCAGCACCCACCACTCTCGCTGCCAGCACCCACCACCCTCCAGCACCCACCAACCCTCGCTGCCAGCACCCACCACCCTCGCTGCCAGCACCCACCACCCTCGCTGCCAGCACCCACCACCCTCGCTGCCAGCACCCACCACCCTCTCGCTGCCAGCACCCACCACCCTCGCTGCCAGCACCCACCACCCTCGCTGCCAGCACCCACCACCCTCGCTGCCAGCACCCACCACCCTCGCTGCCAGCACCCACCACCCTCGCTGCCAGCACCCACCACCCTCGCTGCCAGCACCCACCACCCTCCCTCGCCACCAGCACCCACCACCCTCGCTGCCAGCACCCACCACCCTCGCTGCCAGCACCCACCACCCTCGCTGCCAGCACACCACCCTCGCAGCACCACCACCCTCGCTGCCAGCACCCACCACCCTCGCTGCCAGCACCCACCACCCTCGCTGCCAGCACCCACCACCCTCGCTGCCAGCACCCACCACCCTCGCTGCCAGCACCCACCACCCTCGCTGCCAGCACCCACCACCCTCGCTGCCAGCACCCACCACCCTCGCTGCCAGCACCCACCACCCTCGCTGCCAGCACCCACCACCCTCGCTGCCAGCACCCACCACCCTCGCTGCCAGCACCCACCACCCTCGCTGCCAGCACCCACCACCCTCGCTGCCAGCACCCACCACCCTCGCTGCCAGCACCCACCACCCTCGCCCACCCTCGCTGCCAGCACCCACCACCCTCGCCACCAGCACCCACCACCCTCGCTGCCAGCACCCACCACCCTCGCTGCCAGCACCCACCACCCTCGCTGCCAGCACCCACCACCCTCGCTGCCAGCACCCACCACCCTCGCTGCCAGCACCCACCACCCTCGCTGCCAGCACCCACCACCCTCGCTGCCAGCACCCACCACCCTCGCTGCCAGCACCCACCACCCTCGCTGCCAGCACCCACCACCCTCGCTGCCAGCACCCACCACTCTCGCTGCTAGCACCCACCACTCTCGCTGCCAGCACCCACCACCCTCGCTGCCAGCACCCACCACCCTCGCTGCCAGCACCCACCACACCTCCAGCACCACCAGCACCCACCACTCTCGCTGCCAGCACCCACCACCCTCGCTGCCAGCACCCACCACCCTCGCCACCAGCACCCACCACCCTCGCTGCCAGCATCCACCACCCTCGCTGCCAGCACCCACCACCCTCGCTGCCAGCACCCACCACCCTCGCCACCAGCACCCACCACCCTCGCCGCCAGCACCCACCACCCTCGCTGCCAGCACCCACCACCCTCGCTGCCAGCACCCACCACCCTCGCTGCCAGCACCCACCACCCTCGCTGCCAGCACCCACCACCCTCGCTGCCAGCACCCACCACCCTCGCTGCCAGCACCCACCACCCTCGCTGCCAGCACCCACCACCCTCACTGCCAGCACCCACCACCCTCGCTGCCAGCACCCACCACTCTCAGCTGCCAGCACCCACCACTCTCGCCACCAGCACCCACCACCCTCGCTGCCACCAGCACCCACCCACCACTCACCACCAGCACCCCACCACCCTCATCCACCAGCACCCACCACCCTCACCACCAGCACCCACCACCTCGCTGCCACCCCACCACCACCCACCACCCGCCACCCTGCCCAGCACCCACCACCCTCGCCACCAGCACCCACCACCCTCGCCACCAGCACCCACCACCCTCACCCCAGCACCCACCACCAGCAGCACCCACCACCCTCGCCACCAGCACCCACCACCCTCGCTGCCAGCACCCACCACCCTCACCACCAGCACCCACCACCTCACCACCAGCACCCACCACCCGCTGCCAGCACCCACCACTCTCGCTGCCCACACCCACCACCCTCAGCCACCAGCACCCACCACCTCCACCACCAGCACCCACCACCCTCACCCACCAGCAGCCACCCACCCTCACTGCCAGCACCCACCACCCTCGCCACCAGCACCCACCACCCTCCGCCACCAGCACCCACCACCCTCACCACCAGCACCCACCACCCTCACCACCAGCACCCACCACCCTCGCACCAGCACCCCACCACCCTCGCTGCCAGCACCCACCACCCTCGCCACCCCCACCACCCAGCCCCACCACCTCGCCACCAGCACCCACCACCCTCGCCACCAGCACCCACCACCCTCTCACCCAGCACCCACCACCCTCACTGCCAGCACCCACCACCCTCGCTGCCAGCACCCACCACCCTCGCTGCCAGCACCCACCACCCTCCGCCACCAGCACCCACCACCACTCGCCACCAGCACCCACCACCCACCGCCACCACCACCCACCACCCTCGCCGCCAGCACCCACCACCCTCGCTGCCAGCACCCACCACCCTCGCCACCCGCCAGCACCCACCACCACCGCCCTCACCACCAGCACCCACCACCCTCGCCACCAGCACCCACCACCCTCGCCACCAGCACCCACCACCCTCACCACCAGCACCCACCCACTCACCACCAGCCACCACCCCACCACCGCCACCGCCCGCCAGCACCCACCACCCACCACCAGCACCCACCACCGCCGCCACCAGCACCCACCACCCTCACCCGCCAGCACCCACCACCCCGCCGCCACCACCCACCACCAGCACCCACCACGCACGCCAGCACCCACCACCCTCGCCACCAGCACCACCACCCTCACCACCAGCACCCACCACCCTCACCGCCAGCACCCACCACACCCACCACCAGCACCCACCACCCTCACCGCCAGCACCCACCACCCACCCGCCACCACCCACCACCCTCACCACCAGCACCCACCACCCATCACCGCCACCACCACCCACCACCCTCGCCACCAGCACCCACCCGCCTCCACCCACCACCACCCACCACCCTCGCCACCAGCACCCACCACCCTCCACCAGCACCCACCACCCGCCCAGCACCCACCTCCCTCCACCAGCACCCACCCTCACCACCCACCCACCACTCACCACCAGCACCCACCACCCTCGCCACCAGCCACCACCACCCACACCACCCGCACCCACCACCCCCAACACACCAGCACCCACCCCCATCACCACCAGCACCCACCACCCTCACCACCAGCACCCACCACCCTCACCACCAGCACCCGCCCACCCTCACCACCAGCACCCACCACCCTCCACCACCACCAGCACCGCCGCCACCACCACCACCCGCCAGCACCCACCACCCTCACCACCAGCACCGCACCACCACCACCGCCAGCCGCCCCACCACCCTCCGCTGCCAGCACCCACCACCCCGCCGCCAGCACCCACCACCCTCGCCGCCAGCACCCACCACCCTCAGCCGCCACCACCACCACCCACCCAGCACCCACCACGCCACCAGCCACCACCCACTCACCAGCAGCCACCCACCACCACGCCACCACCACCCACCACCCTCCACCAGCACCCACCACTTTGCCGCCAGCACCCACCACCCCACCGCTGCCACCACCCACCACCACTCCGCCACCCGCCCCACCACCCTCCACCACCAGCACCCCACCACCACCCGCCACCACACCCACCACCAGCGCCACCCGCCACCACCCACCACCCCGCCACCGCCACCACCCCACCACACCACCACCCGCCACCAGCCACCCACCACCCACCACCCGCCACCAGCACCCACCACCCGCCCACCCGCCACCACCCACCACCGCCACCACCCAGCCACCCACCACCCTCGCCGCCACCACCCACCACCGCCGCCGCCGCCACCAGCACCCACCACCGCCGCCGCCACCACCCATCACCGCCGCCGCCACCACCACCCACCACCACCGCCGCCACCACCACCATCACCGCCGCCGCCACCACCCCACCACCCTCGCTGCCACCACCACCGCCGCCACCCAGCACCGCCACCCCGCCACCACCGCCGCCACCACCACCACCCCACCACCACCGCCACCAGCCCATCACCAACCGCCGCCGCCACCCACCCACCACCAGCCGCCACCCGCCACCACCCACCACCCTCCGCCACCCGCCACCACCCACCGCCAGCCGCCACCAGCCCGCCACCGCCGATCCACCACCCACCACAGCCCCCAGCACCGCCGCCCGCCACCGCACCGCCACCGCCCGCCACCCCCCACCACAGCCGCCACCACCGCCGCCACCACCCACCACCACCAGCCGCCGCCGCCACCACCCACCACCACCGCCGCCACCACCACCACCACCAGCCAGCCGCCGCCACTCACCACCAGCACCCACCACCGCCACCACCACCACCCACCACCACCACCGCCGCCACCACCCACCACCGCCAGCGCCACCACTCCCTCGCTGCCAGCACGCCGCCACTGTCGCCACCAGCCCGCCACCACCGCCAGCCACAGCCACCACCTGTCCGCCACCGCCCACCACACTGTCCGCCACCCGCCACCACTGTCCGCCACCGCCGCCACCACTGCCACCACTGCCTGCCACCGCCACCACTGTCCGCCCGCCGCCACCACTGTCCGCCCGCCGCCACCACTGTCCGCCCGCCGCCACCACTGTCCGCCCGCCGCCGCCACTGTTCGCCCGCCGCCTCCACTGTCCGCCCGCCGCCCACCACTGTCCGCCCGCCGCCGCCACTGTTCGCCCGCCGCCGCCACTGTCCGCCAGCCGCCGCCACTGTCGCCACGCCCGCCCGCCGCCACTATCCGCCACAGTCCACCACCGTCGCCACCGCCGCCACTGTCTGCCCGCCGCCACTGTCCGCCACAGCCACCACTATCCGCCACCGCCACCACTGTCCGCCCGCCGCCACTGTCCGCCCGCCGCCACTATCCGCCACCAGCGCCACTGTCCGCCCGCCGCCACTGCCGCCCACCGCCACTATCCGCCACCGGCGCCACTGTCCGCCACCGCTACTGTCCGCCCGCCGCCACTCCTCCGCCACCGCCGCCACTGTCCGCCCGACGCCACTGTCCGCCCGCCGCCACTATCCGCCACCGCCGCCACTGTCCGCCCGCCGCCACTGTCCGCCCGCTTCCACTATCCGCCCACCGCCACCACTGTCCGCCACCGCCACCACTGTCTGCCACACGCCACCACTGTCCGCCCGCTGCCACCACTGTCCGCCCGCCGTCACCACTGTCCGCCCGCCGCCTCCACTGTCCGCCCGCCGCCACCACTGTCCGCCCGCCGCCACCACTGTCCGCCCGCCGCCGCCACTGTCCGCCCGCCGCCGCCACTGTCCGCCCGCCGCCGCCACTGTCCACCACCGCCGCCGCCACTGTCCACCACCGCCGCCAAAGCCGCCACGGTCCGCCCGCCGCCACTATCCGCCACAGCCGCCACTATTCGCCACCGCCGCCACTGTCCGCCGCCGCCACTATCCGCCACCGCCGCCACTGTCCGCCCGCCGCCACTATCCGCCACCGCCACCACTGTCCGCCCGCCGCCACTGTCCGCCTGCCGCCGCCACTGTCCGCCCGCCGCCGCCACTGTCCGCCCGCCGCCACTGTCCGCCCGCCGCCACTATCCGCCACAGCCTCCACTCTCCGCCGTACAGCCTCCCCTCTCTCCGTTAGTAAATAATTATAATTGTTAGTAAATAATAAAAGAAATATAAATTAATAAATTTTTTTACCCTTCAATTGGTTTTAATATTTAAATTGAAAATAATAATATAATATAAAATATAATAAAAATAATATAATATAAAATATAATTTAATTTCAAGAAATTTACCTTTAAACACAAAGATGTGAAAAGGGTTCAGATTATTGGCTCAAACCTTTCATAAGAGATTCATATTGGTGTATGAATGGATTATGAATGACTCATGTTAGGAGTGTAAAGTTGCCACAAACATCTCAAATTAGTGTTAGATACATATGTCTTGGTTATAAGTTTTGGAAACCTATTTAAGTCCACACACAAATATCGTATCTGATACGATAAAACAAACGTTTCCAATACTTTCAAATACTTTCCAGATATGTTGTGGCAACCTAAAATTGTTTGCTGGGTAGCCACCAGCTCCCACCACCCTCGCTACCAGCACTCACCACCCTCGCCACCAGCACTTACCACCCCTCGATACCATCACCCACCACCCCTCGCCACCAGCACCCACCACCCACGCCACCAGCACCCACCACCTTCGCCACCAGCACCCACCACCCTCGCCACCAGCATCCACCTTCCTCGCCGCCAGCACCTACCTCCCTAGCCGCCATCACCCTCCACACTCGCCACCAGCATCCACATCCTTCGCCACCAGCACCTACCACCCTCGTCACCAGCACTCAGCACCCTCGCCACCATCACCCAACACCCTCGCTGCTTGTACCCTCCTCCCGCGCCACAAGCACCCACCACCCTCACCTACAACACCCACCACTCTCGCTACCAGCACCCACCACCCTCACCACTAACACCCACCACCCTCGTCGCCATCACCCACCACTTTTGCTGCCAGCACCTTCCACCCTCGCCACCAGCACCCACCACCCTCGCCCTCAGTACCCACCAGCCTCCCCACCAGTACCCACCACAATCGCTACCAGCACCCACTACCCTCGCCACTAGCCCCCACCACCCTCGCCACCAGCACCCAACACCCCTCGCCTCCAGCACTCACCACCTTCGTCACCAGCACCCACCAGTCTCTCTACCAGCACCTCTTACTCTCGCCTCCAACACCCACCACCCTCGCTGCCAGCACCCAACCCCCTCGTCACCAGCACCCACCACTATCACCACCAACACCCAACACCCTAGCCACCAGCTCCCACCACCCTCGCTGCGAGCACTCACCACCCCCGCAACCAGCACCAACCACCCTCGCCACCAGCACTTACCACCCCTCGATACCAGAACCCACCACCCTCGCCACCAGCACCCACCACCCTCGCCACCAGCACCCACCACCTTCGCCACCAGCACCCACCACCCTCTCTACCAGCACCCACCTCCCTCGAAGCCTGCACCCACCACCCTCGTCACCAGCACCCACCACCTTCGCAAACTATCACCCACCACCCTCACCACCAGTACCCACCTTCCTCGCCGCCAGCACCCTCCCAAAAGCACCCAACACCCTCGCCACGAGCACCCACCTCCCTTGCTGCCAGGAAGCAACACCCTTGCCACCAGAACCCAACACCATCGCCACCAGCACACACCACTCACCCTGCCATCACCCACCACAGTCACCATCAGCACCCACTACCCTCACCACCAACACCCACCATCCTCGCTACCAACACCCACAACTCTCGCTGCCAGCACCCACCACCCTCGTTGCCAGCACCCACCACTCTCGCTGCCAGCACCCAGCACCCTCCCACCAGCACCTACCACCCTCATTACCAGCGCCCACCACCCTCACAACTTGCACCCTCCACTCTCCCCGCCATCACCCACCACCAACACCACCAGCATCCACCACTCTCGCCACCAGCAACCACCATCCTCGCCACCAGCACCCAACACCTTCGCTGGCAGCACCCACCACCCTCGCTGCTGTAACCCACTATCCTAGCCACCAGCACCCACCACTCTCGCCGCCAGCACCCACCACCCTCGCTGCAAGCACCCCACCACTCTCGCTGCCAGCACCTACTACCCTCCCTGCCATTACCCACCACCCTTGCCACCAGCACCCACCACACTCACCACCAGCACCCAGCACCCTCACCACCAGCACCCCACCACTCTCGCTGCCAGCACCCACCACCCTCGTTGCCAGCACCCACCACCCTCGCTGCCAGCACCCAATACCCTCGCCGCCAGCAACCACCACCCTCGCTGCCAGCACCCACCACCCTCGCTGCCAGCACCCACCACCCTCGCTGCCAGCAACCACCACCCTCGCCGCCAGAAACCACCACCCTCGCTGCTGTAACCCACCACCCTCGCTGCCAGCACCCACCACCCTCGCTGCCAGCACCCACCTCCCTCGCCGCTAGCACCCACCACCCTCGCTGCCAGCACCCACCACCCTCACTGCCAGCACCCACCACACTCGACGCCAGCACCCACCACCCTCGCTGCCAGCACCCCACCACTCTCGCTGCCAACACCTACTACCCTCGCTGCCAGTACCCACTACCCTTAGTAACAGCACCCTCAACACTCACCACCAGCACCTACCACCCTCACCACCAGCACCCCACCACTCACGCTGCCAGCACCCACCATCCTCGTTGCCAGCACCTACCACCCTCGTTGCCAGCACCCACTACCCTCAGTAACAGCACCCACCACCCTCGCTGCCAGCACCCACCACTCTCGCTGCCAGCACCCAACACCCTTGCTGCAGTAACCCACTATCCTAGCCACCAGCACCCTACACCCTCGCCTCCAGCAACCACAACCCTCACCACCAGCACCCACCACCCTCACCACTAGCACCCTCCACTCTCGCCGCCAGCACCCACCACCCTCGCTGCAAGCACCCCACCACTCTCGCTGGTAGCACCTACTACCCTCCCTGCCTGTACCCACCACCCTTGCCACTAGCACCCACCACACTTACCACCAGCACCCAGCACCCTCACCACCAGCACCCCTCCACTCTCGCTGCCAGCACCCACCACCTGTTGGAAATTTCCAACACTAATGCACTACTATTGTATTATAATATATCAATATTATTATATGCTAACTACAGTAGTCACTAAATTTACTAACAGTAGTGTTAACATAAACTAACCATTGTGTCTGCGTATTAATGAGAGAATTCTTACGAAATAAAGCACCAATATTGCGTCAGATAATGTCTAGTTAAACACATTTATTACCAATGTGTTAGAGAATTGAATGTGGTTCTCTAAAATTATCAGTATTCCGTGTGATAATTATTTACGGATAACATAACTCCCAAATAATTCTAAATCGAGAGTTTTTAGTTACAATTGTTATCAAGTAATAGTTTTTCTGTTGCGCGTGAATGCCATGGAGAAAACTAAAATCTTCTCCATTTCTCGTTTACCACCATAAAACGAGAAAGCAATAATATTTAAATCCCTAGAATCACAATTCAGTCCTTATTAATATATTTCAACCACGATTGCGCGAAATAGTATTATTCGTGATAAATAATTTCGGTGGTGAATGCAAGACGCTGGTTGGAGGAGGAAGGAGACGCCATTGTGGATTGTGGAGGCAGCTTGCGGAGCGAGCAGCCAGCGTGCGTACTTGGACAGACGAAAGTCGCGGCGTCAGAGTCTGAGACACGTTGCGTTGGGGAGTTATCAGCAAGAATTACACTGATACCCAACTAATAACGAATAATTATTCTTCCACGTGCTCCATAGTGCTCGGTCAATCAATAACGCGTCGAGAATCAAGCCAAACTCTCAATCACGTGTACAACACCGTGGAAGTGGCACGACAACAAATCCAATGTTAGTACCACATTAATATTTTTTCTCTATTTTCATAAATATTGAGATTTAAGTAGCCTAGTTCAATGCTACGTAATATCCTCTAAATTACAGCTTGTATGTGAGGAGTCAACGAGTCGTTAAATACATTCGTGTTATTCACCTCTAATGGCTTCTATGTGGAGATCCTGAGATCACGAGGACGAAGCACGAACGATGTCATAGAAGTCGTCTTAAAGCTAACACTTTTTGTACACATTTAATTATTCCATTTTATTTTACAAATTCATAATATTATCATATCGAATATTTTACCATATGATTATTGGAAATTAATGTGTTTACTTAGATGATTGCTTTTTAATTTAATAATCATTAATATTCTCTATTTGAATTTACCTATTGATTCTATAATAATATAGGTCATAATATTTTTTACTCAACAATGAACTGGTGACGAACCACACTAGTTCCTAGACGTATATGAAGTTCTAGCAATACCCCCCATTGTAGGTGTTTGAGGCTCTGACTTTAGTTAATTAATCATACAGTCCATTATTTATTTAAGTGATCATTCTTTCTAATACTTATCCATAGACACTGGTTCTTCTTGTGTTTTCTAATGATCACTTTTTATTAGTTTCCCTCTTTTCTCAAAAGTGGGTGGTCCTTCGTTATTAAATTAAATAATTAAATAGTTAAATAATTGAGTCAAGCCCCAGATATCCCACATTATGGTCCTTATCAAACCGGATACATAATAATTAGTAATAACTAATCACCGTGTGAAGTAGTCTAGACTAACCACATTTATTAACTGTGTCTACCGGCAGTGTACCACATAGGTTAGCCTAATTCACACCAATTTATTTGCTGCTTATACCTCATGTATAAGGTAGCACTTGTGGGACACAGTCAATTACCCACAACACTTAGACCTATACTGAGGTAAGAATCTTCAGGTCACCAGGAGCAACAGCTGATTACTTCTATAATAATTCTTCACTAACACCAATTATGTGTTAATCATTTGGGCTATACAAATATTTCAATATACGGTTGTCAGCAGACAAGTCCATTATAGCCTAAATTCAATCCATAATTACTGATTCACTCAAGTCAGTGGATTCATTAACATTTTAGGATCCCGTATACTAATACAAATTACCGATCCCATACTAATTAATCATTACTAACCCTGATAACATTAGATTCCACATTTAGAAAGTACATTCAGGAGTTAAATATTATTTACGGCAGTAGAATACTTGCCAAACACAATTAATTCTCTTGTGTTCATTTAATTTCTTGTACACATAATTTCTACCAGTGTATATATTATATAAAATTACAAAATCCAAAAACATAGCACAACTATATATTCACATTATTGCACCACATTTATTGTAGTTATTATGCCAACCCAACAGAGGTAGGATATTTCAGACTGACACGGTACTAAGATTTGTACAAATCCAGTCTACACCTGTTGGAAATTTCCAACACTAAATACAACACTGTTGTATTCTCATTAATTATTACTAATTCTACTAATCATTGTAGTGATTAAAATTAACCAAGCGTAGAGTTCACATGTACTAATGATTACATCTGTACAATAAGGCTAGAATTCTTACGTCACCAGAAGCCAGTATTACGTCAGATTCCATTGTAATAAACACATTTATATCCAGTGTGTCTGAGAATTGAATTTCATTCTCTATAAACAACGGTGTTCTGTGTGATAATTAATTACAGATAAACTGATCTCCAACTAAAGCCAAATAGAGCGTTTATAGTTCTAACTGTTATCTAGTAATAAATTTAACGTCACGCGTGAATGCCCTGGAGAGACTTTAATTCATCTCCATTGTTCGTTTACTATCATAAAACGGGCAAATAATAATATTTAACTCCTCTAAATAATAAACCCATCCTTATCCGAGCATTTCAATCACAACTGCGAGAAATGATAGTATCCGTAGTAAATAATTTGTGTAACGAACACGCGACGCGGAGCGGGAGAGAGGAGACGCCATTACCCCAGCCACCAGGGTAGACGCCATCGAGAGCTCCAGAAGAAAGTCGCCACTGTGAGGTGTGAAGAACCTTTGCAGACATTAACTTTGCTGGTGTCAGTGTCACTTTACATAACAAGTTGAATTGTCAAGAGATTTAATTTGACATTCGGCCAGAACCTGTTAAATTTGGTTCTATGTAATACCACGTGACCGGCCAGTGAAGCGCGTCAGTATCTAGGATAGGCTGGACACCACGTGTTCTTTATTAAGAAGCCAGAGCCTAGGACGCGAACGTCGGCAAGCCTTAACTTACACAGTGCCCATATTAGCTAAGTACCTTTATCCTTATTTGATGCATCATTTAGGGGGTGGGTTTATAGCTGGGTAGCTTGTCGTGACGCCGTGCGACAATAAAAAATTACAGGTCATTATTTACTCTTATTATTAATCTCAATTTCTTGAACATAGATATCTAGCAGCTTAATCTGTTGCTACTGAATACAATTTGATTTACAGCGTGTGTGAAGAATTCTCCGAGCTGTCATTTCCCATGTTAATCAACTCCCAGTGTTCCATGACGAGTCCAGGAGAATCAGAGGATGAGTCGTAACTAACTTCTCGGAAATCGTCTTCAAGCTAAGACTCCTTTCGTATTCCTTTGATTTCTATTATCTGTATTCCTTTACATGCAGAACTCTGTTTCATTGGATTGACATGTGTTTATTATAATTATTAATTTTCATGTTCGTGATCTATGTTCTCATTGATGATAAAGATAATGATTCTATAAATATTCCTAGGATTAGATTATTACACTTTGGACTGGTGAACGAACCACACTAGTTCCTGGACGTATTGAGTTCCAGTAATAACCCCCCAATGTAGGTGTTTGAGGCTTTGATTCAGTTAATTATACAGCACATTAATTATCTCAGTGATCATATTCTCTAGTATTGTATCCATAGTTACTGGTTCATCTAGGAATTTTCTAATGATCATATTTTCTTAGTTTCCCTCTTTACTACAAAAGCGGGTGGTCCTTCGTAATTGATTTTCACTACATTAATATTTAAATATATAGAGTCAAGCCCCAAATGTCCCACATTATGGTCCTTATGGAACCGGATAAACATAAATTATAATTATAAATACTAGTTATTAATAACTAATCCTGTGTGATGTAATCAAGACTAACCATTTGATTAATTGTGTCAGCTAACAGTGTAACACATCAGTTAGTCTAAGTCACACCAATTCATTGCTACTTCCACCTCATGTATAAGGTAGCACTAGTGGGACGACACAGTCAATTACCCACAAGACTTAGACCTCATACAGAAGTAAGAATCTTTAGGTCACCAGGAGCATCAGCTCATAACTGTACATAATTGTTTTCACCTGTGTGTGCAAGTGCACTCTTATAAAAACAAAAAACCCAAAAATACAGCACAATTATATTCACCTTACTGCACCACAATAATCTTTACCAATCTTATTAGGTAGAATTTAGGCTGAGATTGTGCTGAATTTGGTACAAGCCCAGACTAAATAAATTATAGTTCTTAGTTAGGAATTATCACGACTAGACTTAAGCTAGTCAGTAGTGTATGTATTATACTATTTGTGCTGACCCTATACAGGGTGGGATTAAATTTTGAGATAACTCTGATTGGAGTGTCTCCATAATATTTCTCTTGTACTCATTATTTGTGTGTCTATTTTGTGTATTGCTGTATGATCCCCATTACCTCTGATGGTGATATAGAAGAGGTAACCGGACGAGAACTAATGGTGAAGTTCAGACAGTGCACAAAATATCTAGCTATTTCTTGTTAGGTAGGTAAAACTATAGTCTATTCAAGTATATTAGGCTATTCTCATTGATATTGAACTCCACTGAATGAGTCAATATCCCAGTTATTTCAGTAAGAAATATCTACTGACCAATCAGCCATTATCCAATAAAATGGACACAGCTACCAAAATGAAAAGGACCCTTATCGGTCTGAAAGGTCATTTGACCCGACAGATTAATAAATGCCAAAATCTGTCACAACAGTCAACTGTTGATTACTTTGAATTAGAAGATTTATTACAAGTTGCTGAAAGCAAATTTGCCCATATTAAGCAACACATGAATTTGTATTTGACAGAACTTCACTCAACTTCTGTAGAAAGTAGTGAACTTGAGGAGGTTATAGATGAGTTAGCTCAGTATGAAGAAGATATACGAGTTAAGCTTCTACCCTTTAAGAAGCAAATTGCTAAAAACAAGCTGACAGTAGCTTCTGCTGCACGTACAGATCCTGAGGTTAAATTACCGCAAATCAATATACCCACATTCTCTGGTGATGAGAACGAAAGTTGGGATGATTTCTGGAGTAAATTCGTAGATGCAGTAGACTCTAAAGCTAACATTCCTCAAACCACCAAATTCACTTATTTACAAGGCTTGTTAAGAAATGAAGCCTTGAAAGTAATCTCTAATATAACACTGACCAGTGATGGTTACACATTGGTTGTTCAATTGCTCAAAACCAACTACGATAACACGGAGAGAACTATTACTGTCTTAGTTCAAAAATTGCTAGATTTACCTTCTGCTAATAATTCCACAGATTCTCTCCAAACTTTCAGACTAGAGTTAGAGTCTTTACTCAAGGCCTTAAGCCTTAAAGTCCAAGTTCAGTCAGCTGAATGGATGACCAAAGTAGTTGTTAAACGAAAATTGCCAAGAGAAACTTTAGATAAGTTGTGTACTATGTACAATAAGACCTTTTTGACTCTGAAAGAAATCACAGGTCTACATACCTTAGTCGAAAGACAAAGAGCCAACCAAGACGGGGAGAAAGTTTCAAACTCCTCTACTAACTCCCATCGTAACTCAGCTCAAGTTGACACTTCAGTCAAACCAAAAATGACTTTAAATAAGTCTAATAAATTTACATCTAGGACTACTCCATTCACTGGAAAAAGAAGTGGAAATGTAGGTACTTATTCGGTGTCTCCTTCTGAGACAACCCATGACTTGTCTACTAAAGAGAACAAGTCAAACAAAGAGAGAAGGTGTCTGCTCTGCAATCAAGGGCATACCGCCTACCAATGCTCTGTTTATCCTACTTATAATGCTAGGATTAAAAGGTTGCAAGAAATACGCAAGTGCACCAGGTGCATTGGCTCTCATGATCCCAAAAAATGTGTAGTGCAGCTACGTTCCTGCAGCAGATGCAACCAAGGTGTACATCACTACGCCTTATGTAAAAAATCTTCTACACTTACCATGACCACTGGGGAGAATTCCACGAATTCTACCGCAGTGCAATATTGCAAAGTGCATCAAGAAGTAAATGTACTTGCTACTGAGTCAGGCAATAATACCACTCTGCCTACAGCTCAACTTAGACTAATAAACCGAAGATCTAGAGTTAACACTAGAGGTCTTTTTGATCAAGGATCACAGAAAACCTTCATTACACAACAGTTGGTAGATGAGTTAAATTTAAAACCTGCCAAAAGTGTGAGGTTAAATATTTCTGGTTTCTTGTCAAATAGTGGACCTCGTGAATACCAAGTAGTTAAGGTATTAGTGAGACTCGGATCTTCCACTAGTCCAATACAAGCGGTAGTAGTAGATAAACTTCCTACGGACCTGCAGGTCACAGGGTTAGCTCGCACTGCGAGACATCTTAGACGAAACCGCATGAGGCTAGCAGATTATAAAATAAATTCTGACTGTCTCACTGATGTTGGAATACTTATAGGCGCGGATCATTATTACAAATTTATAACTGGATGCACCAGACAACACGGAATGAATTTGTTGTCATCTGCAGGAGGCAAATTGCTTACGGGACCAGTGCTTTTCAGACAAAATCCAGCGTCCACAAACCAGCTTTCTAATAAAATAATAGTGGTGTGACTAGGCTTGGAACAGTCACCCCTACGTTTCAGAGAAATATCTGAGGATATTGAGTCTGACCCACCGGTACATCGTTTGTGGGATTTAGACACTTTAGGTATTATCCCTGAACAACCAAGCCCTGATGATACGTGGACTTACCAGCAATATCTGGATACAGTTGTCTATGAAAATAAACAATACTGGGTAAGACTCCCATGGAAGTTGGATCATCCACAACTTCCAGTTAATTATTTTATGGCAGCCTCACAATTGCAGTCTCAATTAACACGACTACAGAAGCAGCCAGACAAACTGAACATGTATCATCAACTCATCCAACAACAACTTAACAGTAAATTTATTGAAGTTGTTGATAACGATGACCGAAAAATAGGTCATTATTTACCTCATCACGCTGTGGTGAAAGACTCATTGACAACACCTATTTGTATTGTCTTTAACTGTAGTGCTAAAGTAAAGCCAGGCAGTGTGTCTTTAAATGAATGTCTCCAAACGGGACCTAGCCTAACACAGAGGCTACATGATGTGCTGTTACAATTTCGCACTGGTATTTTCGCCTATACTGCTGATATCAGCAAGGCTTTCCTCCCAGTAGGTTTGCAGGAGGAAGATCGTAACTACACAAAATTCCTCTGGATTAAGGACCCACTGGATCCTAACAGTGAAGTCATCACATATCGTTTTGCCTCAGTATTATTTGGAGCTACGTCCTCACCGTTTCTTTTGCAAGCAACATTAGACACACATTTGAGGAAATCAAACAGCCCCTATAAGGCAGACATTAGCGACAACTTGTACGTCGACAATTTCCAGGGAACAACTAATGATCAAACTGATCTGGTAGAAATCTACCATGAGGCTAACCGTGAACTATTAGGAGCCAATATGCCACTACAGTCATGGGCCTCAAACAATGAATTACTCAACCAGGTAATCGAGAAAGAATTTCCAGGTTATCAGGTACCCAATCAATTAAAGGTTCTAGGTGTGGAATGGAACACCAGTACTGACGAGATGAATGTCAAGTCAGTACAAACTGATAACTCAACCCTTACCATGAGAACATTGCTCTCGTTTGTCAGTCAACCATTTGACCCTTTAGGCCTACTTAGTCCTATATTAATAAGGGGCAAACTCCTAATGCAGGAGTGCTGGCAGAAACATATGGGATGGGATGATCCGTTACCAAGTGAGTTACAAGCTAAATGGCAGATACTCTCAACGGATTTTAATCAGTTAGGTGTTTTGAAATTTCCTCGTAATGCTTCAGGACCAAACTTACCCACCAATTTGCACGTTTTCTGCGATGCCTCTGGCAAAGCATATGGCGCAGTAGCCTACTTAGTTAATAGTGCACAATCAATTTTGCTCACATCTAAAGCAAGAGTTGCTCCCATTAAGAAGAGATCTTTACCTCAAATGGAGTTGACTGCATTGCTGGTGGGAGTAAGATTAGCTCATTGCCTGACAAAGACACTCAATAATATCCACTTTGGTGAGATTGTAGTGTGGTCAGACAACGAGGCAGTCTTACAATGGGTAAGAAACAACAACAACAAGACTCCCTACGTCAGTAATCGTGTTAGGGAAATTCATGAGTTATCTGCTGGATATAAATTCAGACATGTTCCTACTAAGGACAATCCTGCAGATTATTTATCTCGAGGGTTAACACTAAAACAACTTATCAAGTCTTCGCTGTGGTTCAATGGACCTTCATGGCTTGTTGGTGGTCAGTGGCCCAAACAAAAGCCACAAGTCATAGTGACCAATATCACCACTCCCATGAAAGAACCAGAACCTCAACGAATCTTAGCCATTGATCCTCACAATTATTCTAACTTAAGCAAGCTATTAAGAGTGACTGCACATATGTTTGATTTTCTTGCTAAGATAGGAATTCGACATAAGTTTCCCAATCCTATCCTCTACTGGATCAAACGTGCACAACAAGAGACATATGGAAGCGAATATGAAAATCTTCCAGATAAATTAACTAAGTCTCTAGGTATCTGGTATGATGCCAACACTCATAATATACTAA
Source organism: Procambarus clarkii (assembly GCF_020424385.1). Classification (NCBI taxonomy): domain Eukaryota; kingdom Metazoa; phylum Arthropoda; class Malacostraca; order Decapoda; family Cambaridae; genus Procambarus; species Procambarus clarkii. Next base: position 19,464 of record NW_025570723.1, on the reverse strand, counting down.
GATGTGGAGGACGTTTGATTCATGCAAAAATTGATTTGGACACGAAGAATCCAATTCTTCTGCCTTGCCACCACATCATCACTAAACTTCTTGTTTTACATCACCATCAATATGGTACTTTACATGGTGGAGTGTTAGGTACTCTCACCGACCTTAGACAAAAGTACTGGCTTCCTCAAGGTCGTCAGACAGTTAAGTCAATTATTAAATCTTGTGTAATCTGTAAAAGATACGATGCTATAGTATGTCCTTACCCAGGACCTCCACCACTCCCTGAAGAAAGAGTGGTTCATCTTCGTCCCTTTGAAACCACTGGTGTTGATTACACAGGAGCCATACTTCTCACTGGCAACCCAGATAATATACCAGTGAAAGCATACATTTGTCTCTTTACGTGTGCTACCACCAGAGGCGTACATTTAGAGGTGACTTCAGATATGAGTGCTGAAGCCTTCATCCAAGCTTTCCGTCGATTTGCAGCTCGCAGATCTTGTCCCAAATTAATGATATCGGACAATGGTTCCAATTTTGTGGCAGGAGAAGCTTGTTTGCGAGAAGTCTGGAACCACCCAGAAGTACAGTCGGTCCTTCAGAGACGACAATGTCACTGGAAATTCATAGCACCAAGAGCCCCTTGGCAAGGTGGTTCTATGAGCGAATGGTAGGCACAGTCAAGAAGTGTCTAAGGAAAACTTTACACAGACAAAAGGTCAGTTACTCCGAGCTCCAAACCATTGTTGTGGAAATCGAGGCGCGAGTCAATAATCGCCCATTAACCTACCTGTCTGATGATTTCACCCAGAGAGCGCCTCTGAGTCCCTCACACTTGATCCATGGAGGTCTACTGAGCCCTCTCATCCCTTTAGCCGAAGAGGACCCCGTAGACCCGTCACATGTGACCAGAGGTGACTTGGTGGAAAGCTACCAGCATCTCTCAAGAGTTATTAACAGGTGGAATGAGGTGTGGACTCGAGAGTACCTCACAGCTCTACGAAAGTACCACTACGGAGCTTCGAGTCCTTACAATAAAGTGCAACTAAAACCAGGGGACCTAGTACTAGTCGACAGTGATGGACCAAGGTCAGAGTGGCCCATAGGCAAAATTGTTGCCATTCATCCAGATCATCAAGGTGTCCTGAGAGTAGTGAAAGTTTTATGCCGAGGCAACACTACTCTAAAAACTTTAGAGAAGCTGGTTCCTCTTGAATTGGCTGAACGAGAATATCAGCCGGATCCAGTTTCCCCAGTAGTTTCCGAGGACAGTAATTCTGATCCTCCGAGCAACCGCCCCACTAGAGCTGCTGCTCAACAATGTAGGCGGAAACTGCAAGCCTATTACAGCTCTGACCAAGAGTAATTCCCTTTACATCCAATTTAGATGACTATGATGATACTGTGGAGTGATGTCAAGTAACAAACCATTACAAGTCACTATGACCCAGGACATTCCCCTCACAGTAGATTCTGTTGTTTAAATTGTGTGATTTAACATCTTTAATTATTGTGTAGGCTATAAATAACATTATTTATCTAGAGTACCTGAGAGTTTGCAGACTTAGAGATTTGTAACATACACATTACATGTCATAGCAACACCAATCTCAGAGTTATTGTAGGCTTTCTTAATTATTAGCTTTAGGTAATTCATAATAACATGTTCCATTTAACATGAAAATTAGCAAGACTTAAATTTCTTGTATGTCCTTGTCAAATACGGGACATTCGTTATGTGTGTACTAACATACTAACATACTAATATACTAATATTAATCTCAACTTCGGGATAGGTGTCAGTACTCCACATTACACTACGACCCTAGAATCCTCCCCCCGGAGTTATGTTGGAAATTTCCAACACTAAATACAACACTGTTGTATTCTCATTAATTATTACTAATTCTACTAATCATTGTAGTGATTAAAATTAACCAAGCGTAGAGTTCACATGTACTAATGATTACATCTGTACAATAAGGCTAGAATTCTTACTTCACCAGAAGCCAGTATTACGTCAGATTCCATTGTAATAAACACATTTATATCCAGTGTGTCTGAGAATTGAATTTGATTCTCTATAAACAACGGTGTTCTGTGTGATAATTAATTACAGATAAACTGATCTCCAACTAAAGCCAAATAGAGCGTTTATAGTTCTAACTGTTATCTAGTAATAAATTTAACGTCACGCGTGAATGCCCTGGAGAGACTTTAATTCATCTCCATTGTTCGTTTACTATCATAAAACGGGCAAATAATAATATTTAACTCCTCTAAATAATAAACCCGTCCTTATTCGAGCATTTCAATCACAACTGCGAGAAATGATAGTATCCGTAGTAAATAATTTGTGTAACGAACACGGGACGCGGAGCGGGAGGAGACGCCATTACCCCAGCCAACAGGGTAGACGCCATTGAGAGCTCCAGAAGAAAGTCGCCACTGTGAGGTGTGAAGAACCTTTGCAGACATTAACTTTGCTGGTGTCAGTGTCACTTTACATAACAAGTTGAATTGTCAAGAGATTTAATTTGACATTCGGCCAGAACCTGTTAAATTTGGTTCTATGTAATACCACGTGACCGGCCAGTGAAGCGCGTCAGTATCTAGGATAGGCTGGACACCACGTGTTCTTTATTAAGAAGCCAGAGCCTAGGACGCGAACGTCGGCAAGCCTTAACTTACACAGTGCCCATATTAGCTAAGTACCTTTATCCTTATTTGATGCATCATCTAGGGGGTGGGTTTATAGCTGGTAGCTTGTCGTGACGCCGTGCGACAATAAAAAACTACAGGTCATTATTTACTCTTATTATTAATCTCAATTTCTTGAACATAGATATCTAGCAGCTTAATCTGTTGCTACTGAATACAATTTGATTTACAGCGTGTGTGAAGAATTCTCCGAGCTGTCATTTCCCATGTTAATCAACTCCCAGTGTTCCATGACGAGTCCAGGAGAATCAGAGGATGAGTCGTAACTAACTTCTCGGAAATCGTCTTCAAGCTAAGACTCCTTTCGTATTCCTTTGATTTCTATTATCTGTATTCCTTTACATGCAGAACTCTGTTTCATTGGATTGACATGTGTTTATTATAATTATTAATTTTCATGTTCGTGATCTATGTTCTCATTGATGATAAAGATAATGATTCTATAAATATTCCTAGGATTAGATTATTACACTTTGGACTGGTGAACGAACCACACAAGTTCCTGGACTTATTGAGTTCCAGTAATAACCCCCCAATGTAGGTGTTTGAGGCTTTGATTCAGTTAATTATACAGCCCATTAATTATCTCAGTGATCATATTCTCTAGTATTGTATCCATAGTTACTGGTTCATCTAGGAATTTTCTAATGATCATATTTTCTTAGTTTCCCTCTTTACTACAAAAGCGGATGGTCCTTCGTAATTGATTTTCACTACATTAATATTTAAATATATAGAGTCAAGCCCCAAATGTCCCACAACACCATTAGCTGCATTAATAGGTAGTATTATTACCCAACTAGTACTGTTAGACAGTGCTGGTGCATTATTAATTTATGTAGTGCTGACCCTAATGGGTGGGATTAACCATTTATTGTGTAATTATATTTTATTATATATTTCTATGTACATCTTTGAGTGTTACTGTAAGTTCACTTTCCATCCAAGGCTGATTTTGAAGAGCTAAGCTAAGGAACACCTGTAGTGAGACCAAAGTACCACTCAAATCTTAGTTGCTTATTATTAGGTAGGTAGCTAACCTCTAAATGAGGTAACGTACATTCAGCCTCAAGAAAATATCAGGCTGTCAATAATATTACCTGGGGCCAGATTCACGAAAGCACTTACGCAAGCACTTACGAACGTGTACATCTTTCATCAACTTTTGACGGCTTTGATAACATTTATTAAACAATTTACAAGCATGAAAACTTCCCATTCAACTGTTGGTATTGTTATAAACAGCCTCCTGGTGCTTCGGAGCTCATTAACTGTTTAATAATTGTAAACAAAGCCTCCAAAGATTGAGAAAAGATGTACAGGTTCATAAGTGTTTGCGTAAGTGTTTTCGTGAATCTGGCCCCTGCTCTACATAAAGGAGCAAGTACCATAGCTGTCCAAGTAGCTATATAAGCCCTATAAGGCTCAAACTTACAGCCAGAATGGCTACTCCTGAACAGTTAAGGAGAACCTGTATTGGCCTGAGAGGTCTTCAAAATCACCTATCAAGACTACTTGACAAATGTGACAACTGTTTAGGAACCAACTCAGTTGACTTCTTCGAGCTAAACATTTCCACAAAGGTGGCTAGCCAAAAATATGTCCAGGTGAAGGATATAATCGAGTCTTATAGGAACATACTCCTTAGCAGTAATACTGACCCAGTCGAATTGCGTCTGATAGAATCTGAACTTGCCAACTATGAAAATAAAATTCAAGACAAGTTAGATCAATATAACAAAGTGCTTGCGACACAAAATGTTCCTGAGTGGATAGAACATTTTTGTAGTAGACCTACAACCGAGTAAGCACCCAGCTCAGATGAAATACATGAGCTACCTCAAGATGAAGAGAAACCTCTAATCAATACTGATCACTATACAGGATCAACAACTGAAGTTCAACCTTCATTTTCTAACATCTCATCCAATACAACTTCACGTAATAATTTATTTACAGAGTCTGATCAATTTTCAGACAGCTCTTCTCAATATTCCCTGGATTCTATAAATTCAATGCATGAGGCTACTGAATTAACTAGCTCCTCACAGGACCCTAGAGAAACAAGTGAAGCTGCAAATGAAACTCTTAGTGAAGCTGCAATAATCAGTGAATCTGAACCAGAAAATGATAAAGCTAAAGCTGCAGCAGCAGCCGAAGCTGTAATTAAAGCTGAGGCTAAACAAGAAGCCTCGAGCAATACAAGTAATGGTCATAAGTACTCACACCAGCCTTCTAGAGTAAGTGCTAACAATGAGAAGACTGTTATAAACCTTGTACACCAATTACTAGATTTGTCTCCACCAGAACAATCAGTTGACTCTTTACAAGCTTTTAGTTTTCAGCTTGAGTCACTGTTAAATTCCTTCAGTAAAGAGGTGGATCACCCAACTGCTGAGTGGATGACTAAAATTATCATCCAAAGAAAATTGTCTGGTGACACACTCAATAAGTTATATGTATACCAGAATGGTAATGTCCTGTCAATGCAGGATATATTTACAGATTTGCGCAATATAAGCAATCATACAGCAAACCAGGCACTTAATACCTCATCTGAATGCACCGAAACTGTACCCACATCAGTTTCCTTACCTGGAACTCCTAAAGTGACACTGTCACTAGGTAATAAGGGTACTAATAATCAATGTAATAACAATAAGTCAAACACTGATTCATCAATAAGGCCAAAGAGCCCCACAGGTGCTCCTAAGAGACCTAATAGTCCAAAGAGCACTCCCAATAACTCCACAGGTGCTCCTAAGAGACCTAATAGTCCAAAGAGCACTCCCAAGAGCCCAGTAATGGCTCCCCAGAGTACACCAAGTACTCACAAGAGAATAAATAACAAGCAAATGCAAGCAGCAAAACCATCACAACCTGCAGGTACTGTTTTACCTAAACCGGTAACCCCTAAACGAGCTGTAGGATGGGGAATGTGCTTGTTTTGCAATCAAAAACATTCTCTGTACAAATGTACTAATTACCCAAATAGGGACACAAGAGTCAGACGACTCAAACAGTTACACAAATGTACTAGGTGTCTCAAATCACAAAATGTTAATAACTGTGACACCCCACTGAACACCTGCAGTAGGTGTAGAAGGGGCAAGCATCATGCTGCACTGTGCAAATTAGTTAGGACAAATTATGTCAATCCTAGAATAGGAGGTAGAGAATCTACACCAGTACAATGCTGCAAGGTGCGAGATGTGTACAGCGTAATTTCACAAGCATCTCAAGAGGATGCTGCTTTGCCCACTGCCCAACTTCAAGTAAAGAACAATGGAGCCAAGATCACCACTCGTGGATTATTTGATCAAGATTCCCAGAGAACTTTCATTACTCAAAGGGCGGCAGAGGCACTCAATTTACAACCAATCAGACAGGTAAAATTAAACTTGTCAGGGTTCATGATAAATCGAGGAACCCATGAATACTCAGTAGTTCAACCGCTTGTACGACTAGGTAGTCATGCCAAGGCTGTCCAAGCCATTGTTGTAGATCAAATACCTTTTGACTTAAATATTAAGGGTCTGGGATACACAGCCCACTTCCTGCAGGAACCTGAAATTAATTTGGCTGACAACAAGTTAACGTCTGACCGCCTTAACAATGTAGATGTACTAGTAGGAGCAGACTACTATTACCAGTTCATAACTGGACATGTTAAACGATTGGGCATGAATATGCTCCAATCTGCAGGTGGCTACTTACTTACTGGTAAAGTTCTGAATGTGAACAATCCTAAGCCTGCCAACAATAATAAATTAATCAGCAGTAAATCAATTCTCCAGCAGCTAGCTAAAAGGAGAAACACAGTTGAGTAATAAACCCAGATTGAATGTAGTGCAATTAGTATTCGCCGAGATGTTTCATAGCTCTCAGTGGAAAACCAGTGGTCCTACCTTAACAAGTACAAGTCACAGCGACCAAGCCATTGAATCCACTGCAGACCTAGAATTATTCTCGACAAGTAATAATTGACCACACTCAGTCTCCCTAGGTAATTGATAATATTAGGCTAGAGAATCTAGTACTCCCTAGGTAATTAATAATATTAGGCTAGAGAATCTAGCAATCAATGCATCTAGCATTTCCTGAATTTAGCAATACTATGAAGTCATCAAGCAACTTCTATAATTATAAATTCACTGGGACTAAGGTCCAAAATACTTGCGCTTAAAGTTTGCCAAGAAAACCTTATTAATACAATGTTTTCTGCACTAAGAGTTAGTGAAAATACTTGCATCAATTTTCGTTTGAGCTGTTTTTCTTTCGTATCTGCTTAATTATTGTAGGAGCGCAGCATGAACAAACTTGCAAACTTACCAATACGTAAGTGAGTCTCCAGAGAACTAATAACCCGTGAAACTTTTAGGTTGGGAAAATGTTATAAATTATCTTTGAATAGGATTAATCGTAGCAGTAATTAAATTTCCAGCAACCTTAGGTTTCCCTTTGTTTAATGCATTATCATTAAACATCAGCATTGTTAATTAACAGGCTTAATGAGCTCAATATAGCTCACCTGTGAATTAACGTAATAATTGAGTGCTTTATTGTTCCCCATGCGAATACGAGCTCAATATTTCTCGCCATGATAATTGAACGTTACAATGCTCCACCTCGTTAATTCGAGCTCAATATAGCTCACCCTGTTAACATGCTTAATGAGCTCAATATAGCTCCCCATGTTAACGAGCTCAATATAGTTCACCCTGTTAACTCTGTTAACGAGCTCAATATAGCTCACCTTGTTAACATGCTTAATGAGCTCAATATAGCTCCACATGTTAACGAGATCAATATAGCTCACCATGTTAACGAGCTCAATATAGCTCGCCCTGTTAACTGTTAACGAGCTCAATATAGCTCACTCTGTTAACTGTTAATGAGCTTAATATAGCTCAACCTGTTCACGAGCTCAATACAGCTCCCAATGTTAATTTCAGTACATTTTTGCTCACAATTTAGCTAGAGCAACTTCACTAAGAATTAGTGAGTTATCACATTTAGATTAGTCCTCTACTTAGGTAGGTTAGAAATTTAAACCATTTATTTGGGTAGGTTTAGGGACTTTAGTTAGTGTCAACTGAGTACTAGCCTAGTCTGTACTCACAATTAATTACAGTTGACTATGCTTAAAGAGACTGATTTAATAAACTCAATTTTCATCTAAAGATTGAGGATGTATTAATGAGTTTACAGTGTCAAGCCTATGAGCTGCAGTTTAATTAGCTCATGAGTCAGAATAACTAGGCTACTAATCTCACTGTCGACTCAGAATCTTCCTTGATTTTAATGAACAAACCTTTTCAGTTCTCTAATATTACACTATTATAGCTAGTTAGCAACTTAGTTATACCATCAGTCAGAATAACTACTGCACAGCAGTACATATTAAATTAAATTTCATCATTTGATTTTGGGGTGATCATGATGCTGCGTGATGTTATTTTCTAGTAACTTAATAGTTACAAGTCACAGCGACCCTAGACAGTGACCTTATCGTAGTGTCAGAGTCTCCTTGATCTTGAATGACCCAATAATACTTTACTGTATAATAATGTAGAATACAACTTATACAATAATGTTATCAGTTCTTAGGAACTTTTTCTGAGTTTGCCTACAATTCAGCAAATACGTAATACACCATTACATGTCACTGCGACCCTAGTTGTTGAGTTTATTGTAAGCTTTAGGGAGTTCTTGATTACCGATAACTTAATCATTTAATATTTCAATTCTGTTCCACCGAGCAACCGCCCCACTAGAGCAGCTGCTCAACAATGCAAACAAAAACTACAAGCCTATTATAGCTCTGACTGAGAGCAAATAATTTCCCATCCAATATGAGTAATCATGATGATACTGTGTTCTGATGTCAAGTAACAAATCAGTTACAAGTCACAATGACCCAGAACATTCTCATCACAGTGGATTCTCAATTACTTTAAATTGTATGATTAATTCTTAATTTGTTGTATAGGCTATTAACAATAACATTATTTCGTCTAGAGTATCTAGGAGTTTGCAAAGCTTTAAGACTTAGTAACATAAACATTACATGTCATAGCGACACCAGTCACAGAGTTTATTGTAGGCTTTATTAGTCATTAACTTTAGATGATTCACAATAACATGTTCCATTCAACATGAATTTCTTTACACGACTTAAATTTCTTGTATGTCCTTGACAATTACGGGACATCCGTTATGGGTGTACTAACATACTAACATTAATACTAACTTCGGGATAGGTATGTCAGTACTCAACATTGCACTGTGACCCGAGAAATCTTCCCCCGGAGTTATGTTGGAAATTTCCAACACTAATACACTACTATTGTATGATAATAAATCATTATTATTATATACTAACTACAGTAGTCACTAAATTTACTAACAGTAGTGTTAACATAAACTAACCATTGTGTCTGCGTATTAATGCTAGAATTCTTACGAAATAAAGCACCAATATTGCGTAAGATAATGTCTAGTTAAACACATTTATTACCAATGTGTTAGAGAATTGAATGTGGTTCTCTAAAATCATCAGTATTCCGTGTGATAATTATTTACGGAAAACCTAACTCCCAAATAATTCTAAATCGAGAGTTTTTAGTTACAATTGTTATCAAGTAATAGTTTTTCTGTCACGTGTGAATGCCATGGAGAAAACTAAAATCTTCTCTATTTCTCGTTTACCACCATAAAACGAGAAAGCAATAATATTTAAATCCCTAGAATCACAACCCAGTCCTTATTAAAGTATTTCAACCACGATTGCGCGAAATAGTATTATTCGTGATAAATAATTTCGGTGGTGAATGCGGGACGCGGGTTGGAGGAGGAAGGAGACGCCATTGTGTTGCGGAGCGAGCAGCCAGCGTGCGTACTTGGACAGAGGAAAGTCGCGGCGTCAGAGTCTGAGACACGTGGCGTTGGGGAGTTATCAGCAAGAATTACACTGATACCCAACTAATAACGAATAATTATTCTTCCACGTGCTCCATAGTGCTCAGTCAATCAATAACGCGTCGAGAATCAAGCCAAACTCTCAATCACGTGTACAACACCGTGGAAGTTTGAAACTGAGATGCGATATCGGCAGACTTCAGCAATTACTGCGCTCATGCTAAGTATATTTTCTTTCTTGATGCATCATTAGAGATTGTATATTTCGTGGGAAGTCAGTCGTTATATAGTGGGACGACAACAAATCCAACGTTAGTACCGCATTAATATTTTTTCTCTATTTTCATAAATATTGAGATTTAAGTAGCCTAGTTCAATGCTACGTAATATCCTTTAAATTACAGCTCGTATGTGAGGAGTCAACGAGTCGTTAACTACATTCGTGTTATTCACCTCTAATGGCTTCTATGTGGAGAGCCTGAGATCACGAGGACGAAGCACGAACGATGTCATAGAAATCGTTATAAAGCTAACACTTTTTGTACACATTTAATTATTCCTTTTTATTATAGAAATCCATAATATTATCATATCGAATATTTTACTATATGATTATTGGAAATTAATGTGTTTACTTAGATGATTGCTCTTTAATTTAATAATCATTAATATTCTCTATTTGAATTTACCTATTGATTCTATAATAATTTAGGTCATAATATTATTTACTCAACAATGAACTGGTGACGAACCACACTAGTTCCTAGACGTATATGAAGTTCTAGCAATACCCCCCCAATGTAGGTGTATGAGGCTCTGACTTTAGTTAATTAATCATACAGTCCATTATTTATTTAAGTGATCATACTTTCTAATACTTATCCATAGACACTGGTTCTTCTTGTGTTTTCTAATGATCACTTATTATTAGTTTCCCTCTTTTCTTAAAAGTGGGTGGTCCTTCGTTATTTAATTAAATAATTAAATAGTTAAATAATTGAGTCAAGCCCCAGATATCCTACACCACCGTCGTTGCCAGCACCCACCACACTCGACGCCAGCACCCACCACTTTCGCTGCTATCACCTACTACCCTCGCTGCCAGCACCCACTACCCTCAGTAACAGCACCCACCACCCTCGCTGCCAGTACCCACCACTTTCGCTGCCAGTACCCACCACCCTCGCTTCCAGAACCCACCACCCTCGCTGCAGTAACCCACTATCCTAGCCACCAGCACCCTACTCCCTCGCCGCCAGCAACCACAACACTCGCCACCAGTACCCACCACCCTCACCACTAGCACCCACCACTCTCGCCGCAAGCACCCACCACCCTCGCTGCAAGCACCCCACCACTCTTGCTGCCAGCACCTACTACCCTCCCTGCCATAAGTACCACCCTTGCCACCAGCACCCACCACACTCACCACCAGCACCCAGCACCCTCACCACCAGCACCCAACCACTCTCGCTACCAGCACCCACCACCCTTGTTGCCAGCACCCACCACCCTCGCTGCCAGCACCCACCACTCTCGCTGCCAGCACCCCACTACTCCCGCTGCCAGCACCCACCACCCTCGTTGCCAGCACCCACCACCCTCGCTGCCAGCACCCACCACCCTCGCTGCCAGCACCCACCTCTCTCCCTGCCAGCACCCCACTACTCCCGCTGCCAGCACCCACCACCCTCGCCAACAGCACCCACCTCCCTCGCCTCCAGCACCCACCTTCCTCACCACCAGCACCCATCACCTTCGCCACCAACACCCCCCACCTTCGACACCAGCACCCACCACCCTCGCCTCAACACCCAACACCCTCGCTGCTTTAACCCACCATCCTAGCCACCAGCACCCTATACCCTCGCCGCCAGCAACCACCACCCTCGCTGCTTTAACCCACCATCCTAGTCACCAGCACCTACCACTCTCGTCACCAGCAACCACCAACCTCGCCACCAGCACCCAACATCTTCGCTGCCAGCACCCACCACCCTCGCCGCAGTAACCCACTATCCTACCCACCAGCACCCAACACCCTCGCCGCCAGCAACCACCACCTTTGCTGCTGTAACCCCCCTTCTTAGCCACCAGCACTAACCACTCTCGACGCCAGCACCACCACCCTCGTTGCCAGCACCTACTCCCCTCGCTGCCAGTACCCACCACCCTCGCCGCCAGCAGCCACTACCCTCAGTAACAGCACCCACAACACTCACCACCAGCACCCACCACCCTCACCACCAGCACTCTCCACCTTTTGCGACCAGCACCCACCACCCTCGCCCCCAGTACCCACCACCATCGCTGCCAGCACCCTCCACCCTCGCCACCAGCATCTACCTCCCTCGCCACCTGCACCCACCACCCTCGCCCCGAGTACCCACCACCCTCGCCACCAGCAACCACCACCCTCACCACCAACACCCACCACTCTCGCTACCAGCATCCACTACCTTCACCACTAACACCCACCACCCTCGTCGCCGTCACCCACCACTTTCGCTGCCAGCATCCACCACCCTCGCACCCAGTACCCACCACCATCGCTGCCAGCACCCTCCAACCTCGCCAACAGCACCCACCACCTACGCCACCAGCACCTACCACCCTCGCCTCCAGCACCAACCTCCCTCGCCGCCAGCACCCACCACCCTCGTCACGCGCGCCCTCCACCCTAGTCACGAGCACCCTCCACCCTCGCCACCATCACCCATCACCTTCGCTGCCAGCACGCACCACTCTCGCTGCCAGCACCTACTATCCTCGCCGCCAGCACCCACCACCTTCGCCGTCATAACCCACCACCCTCGCCTCCAGCACCCACCACCCTCGAAACCAACACCTCCATCCTCGCCACCAGTACCTACCTTCCTCGCCGCCAGCACCCTCCCAAAAGCACCCAACACCCTCGCCATGGCACCCACCTCCCTTGCTGCCAGAAAGCAACACCCTTGCCACCAGAACCCAACACCATCGCCACCTGCACCTACCACTCTCGCTGCAAGCACCCACCACTCCCACCACCAGCACCAACCCCACTCTCTACCAACACCCACCACCCTCGCAACAAGCACCCTCCATCTTCGCCACCAGAACCCACCACCCTCGCAATCAGCATCCACCTCTCTCGCCACCAGCATATATATACCTCCCTCGCCGCCAGCACCCACCACCCTCGCCACCAACACCCACCACCTGCGCTACCAGCACCTACCACCCTCGCCTCCAGCACCCACCTCCCTCGCCGCCAGCACCCACCACACTCACCAACAGCATTCACCACCTTCACCACCACCACACAACACATTCGCTACCAACACCCACCACTCTCGCTGCCAGCACCTACTATCCTCGCCCCAGCACCCACCACTCTCGCTGCCAGCACCTACTATCCTCGCCCCAGCACCCACCACCCTCGCCACCAGCACCCACTACTCTCGTAGCCAGCACCCAACTCTCTCACCACCAGCACCCGCCACATTCGCTACCAACACCCACCACTCTTGCTGCCAGCATCTACTACCCTCACCACCAGCACCCACCACCCTCTCTGCCAGCACCCACCTCCCTCACCACCATCACCCACCATCCTCGCTGCCAGCACGCACCACTCTCGCTTCCATCACCCACCACTGTCCCCACCAGCACCCACCACCCTCACCACCAACACCCACCATCCTCGCTACCAACACCCACCACTCTCGCGGCCAGCACCCAGCACCCTCGCCACCAGCTCCTACCACCCTCATTACCAGCCCTTACAACCCTCACCACCCTCACCACTAGCACCCACCACTCTCCCCGCCATCACCCACCACCTTTGCCACCAGCACCCACCACCCTCGCCACCAGCACCCAACACCTTCGCTGCCAGCACCCACCACCCTCGCTGCTGTGACCCACCATCCTAGCCACCAGCACCCTACTACCCTCGCCTTCAGCAACCACCACCCTCGCTGCTGTAACCCACCATCCTAGCCACCAGCACCCAACATTTTCGCTGCCAGTACCCACCACCCTTGCTGCAGTAACCCACTATCCTAGCCACCAGCACCCTACACCCTCGCCACCAGCAACCACCACTTTAGCTGCTTTAACTAATTATCCTAGCCACCAGCACCCACCACCCTCGCCACCACCACCTACCACCCTCACCACTAGCACCCACCACTCTCGCTGCCAGCACTTACTACCCTCCCTGCCAGTACCCACCACCCTTGCCACCAGCACCCACTACACTCACCACCAGCATCCAGCACCCTCACCACCAGCACCCCACCACTCTCGCTACCAGCACCCACCACCCTCGTTGCCAGCACCCACCACCCTCGCTGCCAGCACCCTCCTCCCCCGCCACCAGCACCCACCACCCTTGCCACCAGCACCCAGTACCCTGACTAACAGCACCCACCACCCTCGCTGCCAGCACCCACCACTCTCGCTGCCAGCACCCACCACTCTCGCTGCCAGCACCCACCACTCTCGCTGCCAGCTCCACACCACTCTCGCTGCCAGCACCCACCACTCTCGCTGATGGCACCCACCACCCTCGCTGCCAGCACCCACTACTTCTGCTGCCAGCACCCACCACCCTCGCCACCAGCACCCACCTCCCTTGCCTCCAGCACCCACCTTCCTCACCGCCAGCACCCGTCACCCCCGCCACCAGCACCCACCACCTTCGACACCAGCACCCACCACCCTCGCCTCAATCACCCACTACCCTCGCCACCAGCACCCACCACCCTCGCTACCAGCACCTACCTCCCTTGCCGCCAGCACCCACCACCCTCGCCACCAGCACCTACCACCCTCGCCCCCAGTACCCACCACCATCGCTGCCAGCACCCTCCACCCTCGCCACCAGCACTCACCACCCTCGCTACTAGCACCCCCCTCCCCCGCCACCAGCACAACCACCCTCTTTTCCAGTACCTAAACCTCCTCGCAACCAGCAATTTCCACCCTCATCACCAGCACCCCACCACTTTCGCTGCCAGCACCCACCACCCTCGTTGCCAGCACCCACCACCCTCCCTGCCAGCACCCACCACTCTCAGTGCCAGCACCCCACTACTTCCGCTGCCAGCACCCACCACCCTCGCCAACAGCACCCACCTCCCTCGCCTCCAGCACCCACCTTCCTCACCGCCAGCACCCATCACCTTCGCCACCAACACCCACCACCTTTGACACCAGCACCCACCACCCTCGCCTCAACACTCAACACCCTCGCTGCTTTAAGCCACCATCCTAGCCACCAGCACCCTATACCCTCGCCGCCAGCAACCACCACCCTCGCTGCTTTAACCCACCATCCTAGTCACCAGCACCTACCACTCTCGTCACCAGCAACCACCAACCTCGCCACCAGCACCCAACATCTTCGCTGCCAGCACCCACCACCCTCGCCGCAGTAACCCACTATCCTAGCCACCAGCACGCAACACCCTCGCCGCCAGCAACCACCACCTTCGCTGCTGTAACCCCCCTTCTTAGCCACCAGCACCCACCTCTCTCGACGCCATCACCACCACCCTCGTTTCCAGCACCTACTCCCCTCGCTGCCAGTACCCACCACCCTCGCCGCCAGCAGCCACTACCCTCAGTAACAGCACCCACAACACTCGCCACCAGTACCCACCACCCTCGCCGCCAGCAGCCACTACCCTCAGTAACAGCACCCACAACACTCGCCACCAGTACCCACCTTCCTCGCCGCCAGCACCCTCCCAAGAGCACCCAACACCCTCGCCACTGGCACCCACCTCCCTTGCTGCCAGCAAGCAACACCCTTGCCACCAGAACCCAACACCATCGCCACCTGCACCTACCACTCTCGCTGCAAGCACCCACCACTCTCACCACCAGCACCAACCCCACTCTCTACCACCAGCACCAACCCCACTCTCTACCAACACCAACCACTCTTGCTGCCAGCATCTACTACCCTCACCACCAGGACCCACCACCCTCGCTGCCAGCACCCACCTCCCTCGCCACGATCACCCACCACCCTCGCTGCCAGCACGCACCACTCTCGCTTCCATCACCCACCACCGTCACCACCAGCACCCACCACTATCACCACCAACACCCACCATCCTCGCTACCAACACCCACCACTCTCGCGGCCAGCACCCAGCACCCTCGCCACCAGCTCCTACCACCCTTATTACCATCCCCCACAACCCTCACCACCCTCACCACCCTCACCACTAGCACCCACCACTCTCCCTCCATCACCCACCACCTTTGCCACCAGCACCCACCACCCTCGCCACCAGCACCCAACACCTTCGCTGCCAGCACCCACCACCCTCGCCTTCAGCAACCACCACCCTCGGTGCTGTAACCCACCATCCTAGCCACCAGCACCCACCACCCTCGCCACCAGCAACCACCAACCTCGCCACCAGCACCCACCACTCTCGCCACCAGCAACCACCATCCTCGCCACCCGCACCCAACATTTTTGCTGCCAGCACCCACCACCCTTGCTGCAGTAACCCACTATCCTAGCCACCAGCACCCTACACCCTCCCCACCAGCAACCACCACCTTAGCTGCTTTAACTAATTATCCTAGCCACCAGCACCCACCACCCTCGCCACCAGCACCTACCACCCTCACCACTAGCACCCACCACTCTCGCTGCCAGCACCTACTACCCTCCCTGCCAGTACCCACCACCCTTGCCACCAGCACCCACTACACTCACAACCAGCACCCAGCACCCTCGCCACCAGCACCCCACCACTCTCGCTGATAGCACCCACCACCCTCGCCTCCAGCACCCACCTTCCTCACCGCCAGCACCCGTCACCCCCGCCACCAGCACCCACCACCTTCGACACCAGCACCCACCACCCTCGCCTCAATCACCCACCACCCTCGCCACCAGCACCCACCACCCTCGCTACCAGCACCTACCTCACTTGCCGCCAGTACCCACCACCATCGCTGCCAGCACCCCTCCACCCTCGCCACCAGCACTCACCACCCTCGCTGCTAGCACCCTCCTCCCCCGCCACCAGCACCACCACACTCTTTTCCAGTACCTAACCCTCCTCACTACCAGCAATTACCACCCTCACCACCAACACCCTCCACCCTCGCCACCAGCACCTACCTCCCTCGACACTAGCAACCACCACCCTCGCCCCCAGTACCCACCACCCTCGCCACCAGAACTCACTACCCTCGTTACCAGCACCCACTACCCTCGCCACTAGCCCCCACCACCCTCGCCACCAGCACCCAACACCCCTCGCCTCCAGAACTCACCACCCTCGCCACCAACACCCACCAGCCTCTCTACCATCACCTATTACTCTCGCCTCCAGCACCCACCACCCTCGCTGCAAGCACCCACCACGAACACCACCAACACCCCACACCCTAGCCACCAGCTCCCACCACCCTCGCTGCCAGCACTCACCACCCTCGCAACCAGCACCCACCTCCCTCGCCACCAGCACTTACCAGCCCTCGATGCCATCACCCACCACCCTCGCCACCAGCACCCACCACCAACGCCACAGCACCCACCACCCTCGCAACCAGCACCCATCACTCACGCCACCAGCACTTACCACCCCTCGATACCATCACCCACCACCCTCGCCACCAGCACCCACCACCCACCGCCACCAGCACCCACCACCTTTGCCACCAGCACCCACCACCCTCGCCACCAGCATCCACCTCCCTCGCCACCAGCACCTACCTCTCTAGCCGCCAGCACCTTCCACCACACTCGCCACCAGCACCCACCACCCTCACCACTAACACCACCCACCACCCTCGTCGCCATCACCCACCACCCACGCCCCCCACGCCAGCATCACCCACCACCTTTGCCACCAGCACCCACCACCTTTGCCACCAGCACCCACCACCTTTGCCACCAGCACCCACCAACCTCGCCACCAGCCCCCACCACCCTTGCCACCAGCACCCACCACCCACGCCACCAGCACCCACCACCTTTGCCACCAGCACCCACCACCCTCGCCACCAGCACCCACCACCCTCGCTGCCAGCACCCACCTCCCTAGCCGCCAGCACCCTCCACACTCGCCACCAGCACCCACAACCTTCGCCACCAGCACCTACCACCCTCACCTCTAGCACCCTCCTCCTGCGCTACCAGCACCACCACCCTCTTTTCCAGTACCCACCCCCCTCGCTACTAGCAACCACCACCCTCACCACCAACACCCACCACTCTCGCTACCAGCACCCACCTACCTCGCCGCCAGCACCCACCACCCTCGTCACCAGCACCCACCACCTTCGCAAACCATCACCCACCACCCTCACCACCAGTACTCACCTTCCTCGCCGCCAGCACCCTCCCAAAGCACTCAACACCCTCGCCACCAGCACCCATCTCCATTGCTGCCAGCACCCACCACCCTCTCCACCAGCATTCATCACTTTCGCTGCCAATACCCTCCACCTTCGCCACCAGCACCCACCACCCCTCGCCACCAGCACCCACCACCCTCGCCACTCGCCACTTGCACCCACCACCCTCTCAACCAGCACCCACCACCCTCTCAACCAGCACCCACCACCCTTGCTGCAAGACACCCACCACCCTCGCCACCAGCACCCACCACCCTCACCACCTGCAACCACCATCGTCTCAAACAGCACCCACCACCCTCGCTGCCATCGCCCACCACCCTCGCCACCAGCACCCACCACCCTCGCCACCTGCTCCCACCATCCTCACAACCAACACCCACTACCATCGCTGCCAGCACCCACCACCCTCGCCACCAGCACCCTTCACACTCGCCATCAACACCACCACTCTCGCTGCAAGCACCCACCACTCTCGCCCCCAGTACCCACCACCCTCGCCACCAGTACCCACCACCCTCTCCACCAGGACCCACCGCCCTCGTTCCTAGCTCCCTCCTCCCCTGCCATCAATACCACCACCCTCTTTTCCTGATCCCACCCCCTCTCGCTGCCAGCACCCAGCACCCTCGCCACCAGCACCCACCACCCTTGCTGCCAGCACCCACTACCCTTGCCACCAGCACCCAACACCCTTGCCTCCAGCATCCACCACCCTTGTTGCCAGCACCCACCACCATTTCATCCAGCACCCAACACCCTCGCCACCAGCACCCACCACCCTCGGTGCCAGCACCCACCACCCTCGCTGCCAGCACCCACCACTCTCACTGCCTGCACCCACCACCCTCGCCGCCATCACCCACCACTCTTGCTGCCCGCACCCACCACCCTCACTACCAGCACCCACTACCCCCTCCACCAGCACCCACCACACTCGCCGCCAACACCCACCACACTCCCCACCAGCACCCAACACCCTTGCCACCAGCACCCACCACCCTCGCCACCAGCACCCTCCACCCTCGCCACCAGCACCCACCACCCTCGCCACCTGCACCCACCACCCTCGCCACCTGCACACACCATCGTCTCAAACAGCTCCCACCACCCTCGCTGCCATCACCCACCACCCTCGCCACCAGAACCCACCACCCTCGCCACCTGCATCCACCATCCTCACAACCAACACCCACATACCCTTGCTGCCAGCACCCACCACCCTCGCCACCAGCACCCACCACCCTCGCCACCAGCACCCTACACACTCGATACCAACACCACCACCCTCACCACCCCAGCACCCACTACCCTCAACACCAGCACCCACCACACTCGCCACAAGCACCCACCACCCCTCGCCACTTGCACCCACCGCCCTCTCAACACCAGCACCCACCACCCTCGCTGCCAGCACCCACTACCCTCACCACCAGCACCCACCACCCTCAC
>NW_025570722.1:0-11548 GCF_020424385.1 Procambarus clarkii | reverse complement strand
AGGTACGACATATATATATATGTATATATATATTATATAATATATATATATATATATATATATATATATATATATATATATATATATATATATATTATATATATATATATATACCACCCCTATTCTTTTGGTAAGTGTGTATACTTATCTAACTTTATTTGAAAATGTCATTACACAAAAAAAGTTACAATATTGATTACATGCAGGGTAAAAGGCTGCTTGTCACAAGTTGAACAGCTCCTCCAGCTCCTCAGATGGCGGGCAGGAACCGTGGATGCAGTGAGCATTTCCTCTCTGGATTGCCACACTAAGGCGCTGAAAAAGAAAACTGGCAGCTCTAGGGTCTCTAGATGTTTCGATTAACTTGGACCCCAACTCCTTCAAAAGCTAGCAGCAATTTTACCCCAGGCACCAAGTGTCTCTGAGGCAATGGGGACAAAATTGTAGTGGTGCTCAAGGTTTCTATATTTACGTGACTTGGCAGCTTCCCGGTGATTGGCAGCTCCTCCTGCTTGTGCAGCACTGAAGTCAACATAGGTATTGGCTAAAGTTGAAACGCAAGTGTAGTCCCACACCAACTGTCTACCATTCTTCCAGGGGTTCACCGTAATTCCGTCTGGGCGACCGACAGGCTCATCAGAGTTGCGGGACATTAGGTAACGGGGCTCTCTCTCTGCTGGAAAACCGGCTGTGGTAAGGCTTCTCTTAATAATGTCATTAACCTCGCCGTGTCTTGCATGCCATCCTCCCGTCCTTTGGCAAAGAAGGCCATGCCGTCCATATCTGTTGGCCTCTGCCTCGCCGCAAATACACCTGTATTCGGTGTGGATTGGGGCAGCGAGGCGGAGAGCCACGGCAATTCGGAGGGCCTGCGGTGTGAGACGGGTGCCGGTTGCTGACATTGGGGTTGCTAATAGGAAATCACCTGCATTGGGAGCTGCTACAGCTCTAAGTCGGGCAGTGTCATGTGGTGTTGTCGCAGCTCCTAGCAAAGTTGCAGCTTCTTGGTCGGCAATGGGGCGATATCAGCTGGATTGCTTATGGGCTTCAGAAGGCGGTGGTTGGGGTGCTGGTTCTGCGAGAGAAACCCATTTGGTTGTGCAGTCTGTGAAGCTGGGATCATGCACCCCTGCCTGTTGAACTAGGTGCTCAGGTAAGATTTCCTTCACCAAGTTGTCAGACCCCACTGAAGAGGACAGGAACGCTGGTACAGCAATTTGTGTTGCTGTGCGCACGCCAAGGCCCCCGAGTCTGACAGGAAGGGAGGCCTGTTTCCACTGTCAGTCGCTGAGGGAAAGATTGAGCGCTTTTTCCAGTGTTGATTTCAGCAAGCTGTCATACTCTTCTAATTTAATATTGTTGAAAGATGGCGAACATCTTAGAAAGTAGGTCAGCCTGGGGAGGGACAAGCATCTGGTGATGAGGTAAAGTGCATCATGAGCATCGATGTCTTCAATCCTCTCGTTCATCCTCTTCAGGTCAGTGATCTTCTTACCAAGGACCCCGTCAATGACATTCCTTCCAAGAGGAGCACCTAGGAGTGTGCTGTCCTCAGGGTTGGTTGTATGAATGTCAGGTAAAACAACCTTTATTTGCTCTATTATGTGCTGGTTGGTGGAGGTTATTTCGCACTTGGAAGGGTTCAGGGTGAGGCCTAGGCTTGCTCCTTGCTCCTGAATTATTCTTATGTCGTCCAAGAGTGAGGCTGGGGAGCCGGCTAGAGTACCATCATCCAAAAATCAAATGTTGAGCGCACTGGACAGGTTATCGGTGACTTCCTTGATAACTAGGTAGAAAAGAAAAGGAGCAAGGGGGTCACCTTGTTGGACTCCTTCTTGTCAATTTCATGTTCTCCAAAAAGCAGTGTTAGATTCTTGCTGTAGTATGAGTTTACAAACGGTAGAGGGAAGGAAAAAGGCGATGAACTGCACTGAGTACTGCATCCCTTCTAACCAGATTGAATGCATTTTTGAAGTCCAGCTTTATCATGGCTTTTTCATCCGTAATGTTGGCAATGTAGGCTCTAGCTGCATGAGCCGCTGCCTCACACCCTTGGGGAATGCCAAACCCAAGCTGTTTTGGCTTCAGCATGTCGGCTGCTGCCTGACTAACTGCTCTAGCAGCAGCCTTGGCGACGAGACGCCGGAGTGAATTGCCCACAGCTATCGGTCTGATTCCTCCATCTTTTTCCCTCAGGGCACAGAGGGTAGCGCCAAAAAAGAGAGGCCGTATGGTCTCTGGTATGTTGCCAGCTAGACATGTGTTGGCGAATCTAGTTAGTTTCACCAGGAGGCACTGTGCAATGTCTCCCAGTGCAGGGTTGAGCATTTGTTTGATGTGGTTGGGTCGTAGTCCTGTGAACCCACCTGCTGATCCTGGTGGGAAGGATAAAGCTGCTATGTGCACCATGGATTCGAGCACACACAGGGGTTCTGCTCTGGTGACACCGACTAGGGGAACACTGTCGTCACGAGGAGCTCTAGGTGGGTGTTTTTCCCTCAGGGCTTGTGCTGTATCGGCATTCCTGGTGGCAACTGTGTCTTCACTGGTGATGACTCTGATCGCCCCAATTGTGTTGCCTTCTTCTATTTTCTTGCTGACTGTTGCTCTGATTTTGGATGCCTCGGTTCTGCTGTTGCTACCTTTCCTGCTGTGGGTGTTTTTGGCATGGGTGGGGAGGGGTGCCTGGTTGTCCTCTCTAGGAAAACTATTTATAGCCATAATGACTGAGGAAGCTAGTGATTTGTCTCTCCTTGCTCCTTTCCATATATATATATATATATATATATATATATATATATATATATATATATATATATATATATATATATATATATATATATATATATATATATATATATATATATATTAGTATATTTTGGTAGCAGTCTTTCTTGTAAACAAATATTATCAAATATGACCGAAAAAGTAAGATTAATAATTCTAACACGAATTTTCTCAATATTTCTTATGTTTCTTTTCACTGTCGATGGTAATTGAAAAATCAACTCTCCAAAATTCATTTTTAATTCTAGTCTGATGCAACACTTGAACGCGTTTCGTAACAACTTATTACATTTTCAAAGACTTTCGTTTACACACACACAACTATAACCTGCAAACACTAAACAGAGTTCTAGTATGCTATGATTTAAACAGCTTTCATCTTATATACCTGCATTTGGGTGAGGTGATATGTTACAAGAGTTTTGGATGAGGTGAACAAAACTTTCAACACAAGACAGAACACGAAACAATGGGTATAAATTGGGGAAATTAAAGGGAAGAATGGAAGTAACTGCAAAGGGCCTATTGGCCCATATTTCTTGATGCTTCTATATTGGTGCAGAGTCTTGACGTGGGTAGAATATAGATGTGCATTAATTGGCTGTTGATTGCTGGTGTTGACTTCTTGATGTGTAGTGCCTCGCAGATGTCAAGCCGCCTGCATACGCTGTACCTATCGATGATTTCTGTATTGTTTGTTAAGACTTCCCTGGTGATGGTCTGGTTGTGGGAAGAGATTAAAAGTTCCTTAATGGAGCCCTGTTGCTTATGCATCGTTAATCGCCTGGAAAGAGATGTTGTTGTTGTGCCTATATACTGAGTTCTTTGACGCTTACAGTCCCCAAGTGGGCATTTGAAGACATAGACGACGTTGGTCTCTTTTAGAGCGTTCTGCTTTGTGTCTGAAGAGTTTCTCATGAGTAGATTGGCAGTTTTTTTGGTTTTATAGTAAATCGTCAATTGTATCTTCTGATTTTTGTCTCAAGGGATAACGTTCCTATTAACAATATCTTTCAGGACCCTTTCCTCCGTTTTACGAGCTGTGGAAAAGAAGTTCTTGTAAAATAGTCTAATAGGGGGTAAAGGTGTTGTGTTAGTTGTCTCTTCAGAGGTTGCATGGCGTTCCACCTTCCTTCTTATGAGGTCTTCAAGGAAACCATTGGAGAAGCTGTTGTTGACTAGGGCCTGCCTTACCCTACAGAGTTCTTCATCGACTAGCTTCTATCCTGAGCTGTGGCTGAGAGCACGGTCGACATAAGCATTAACATCACTCCTCTTATACCTGTCTGGGCAGTCACTGTTGGCATTGAGCACTTTCCTATGTTTGTTTCCTTAGTGTAGACTGCAGTGTGGAAACCGCTCCTTTCCATGACTGTTAAATCTAGAAAAGGCAGCTTCCCATCCTTCTCCATCTCGTAAGTGAAATGCAACACAGAATTCCGCTCAAATGCGTCTTTCAGCTCCTGCAGATGTCTGACATCAGGTACCTGTGTAAAAATGTCGTCACCATACCTGCAGTATATGGCCGGTTTCAAGTTCATGTCGACTAAGACCTTCTGTTCGATGGTACCCATGTAGAAGTTCGCAAACAGGACACCTAGGGGAGAACCCATGGCGACCCCATCTACTTGCTTATACATGTGCCCGTCTGGGCTCAAGAAGGGTGCATCTTTAGTACAAGCTTGGAGTAGTTTCCTTAGAATGTTTTCTGGTATGTCAAGAGGAGTACAGGCCGGATCACGATACACTCTGCTATCATCCCGATTGTTTCATCCACAGGTACGTTGGTAAACAGTGATTCTACATCCAAGGAGGCTCTTATCCCTGCGGCCTGTGTTCCCCTCAGTAAGTCACCAAATTCCTTTGGAGACTTCAGGCTGAAGGCGCAATCCCAGCAAACACAAATCGAATAGAAAACGTTCATTTATCTCTTCCTATAGGTGTAGGAATGACTTGCATTGAGAATGGTGCAGGAGATCCTTTGAGAAACTTTTAATCCAAAAATCCAAACACATAGGTTTTATAATAAATTGTTTTTCTACAACTATTTTGTTCCTAATGTATTACAAATAGTTTTTACATGTTTAAATATAAAATTTATGGTGTTTTTTGTAAAATTCATTAGTAAATTGTGAATGATATTTAATGACTGCATGAAACCTTTAAAATACATTTAGTTATTCTATGATGAGAAAAAAAGTAGTTGTCCAAATTTTCTAAAAATCGTTTTTTTTAACACATTTTGACTCCTTATGCATTCCACTAATCACTAATATCATGTTTAAATATTAATTTATGTACTATTCCCTAAAATAATTTATATAAATTGTAAAAGTTGCTAGAAATTGGTGTGAAGAATCTGAAAACGTTTTGTTGTCTTATTTATTGGTGTGTTCTTATTAACTATGTCTCAAGTGCACAGTTTATTAAACAAGAAGATTAACATTCGTCAACCCTTAAAATCTTATATGTTATCTTGCGGGTGCAAAATGGGAGAATCTTTAAGAACAGTATCTATATGACAAATGGTGTTTTCCCTAACTCAAACCATGTAGGGTTTATTATTCTACACTTATTTCTATTGACTCTTAGATGTTTACATTTTCTGAAGTATAGTTGTCAAGGCTGTGTCCATCACTCTCACCACAGATTCTTAAACTCCTCTGCATGTTCAACTATAATTGTTTCCTTCTGAATCCCCATGGACATTTGTATCCAAAATGAAAACAATGTGGTTTCCATCAGCAGCAAGCACATTTGCACATTCATTTCCACAGATTCCAACATGATAGGGGATTCACAGAAATTTTGCTATTCTTATTGTTATCTATTATATGAATGAATTTCCATATTATAAGACAAATAAATGAGTATATGATAAATTCGTTTTCTGTGATATAACATTGGTATGCTGTTTTTTCTTAAAACCCCAAACTGAACTAAATCACGAGAGAATATATTGTTTATATGTAGAGTATATATATTGGGTGGTGGAGGGTAGTGTGGGGTGGTTGAGGGTAGTGTGGGGTGGTGAAGGGTAGTGGGGGGTGGTGGAGGGTAGTGTGGGATAGTGGAGGGTAGTGTGCGGTGGTGGAGGGTAGTGTGGGGTAGTGGAGGGTAGTGTGGGGTGGTGGAGGGTAGTGTGGGATGGTGGAGGGTTGTGTGGGGTGGTAGAGGGTAGTGTGGGGAGGTGGAGGGTAGTGTGGGGAGGTGGAGGGTAGTGTGGGGTGGCGGAGGGTAGTGTGGGGTGGTGGAGGGTAGTGTGGGGTGGTTGAGGGTAGTGTGGGGTGGTGGAGGGTAGTGTGGGGTGGTGGAGGGTCGTGTGTGGTGGTGGAGGGTAGTGTGGGGTGGTGGAGGGTAATGTGGGGTGGTGGAGGGTTGTGTGGGGTGGTAGAGGGTAGTGTGGGGTGGTGGAGGGTAGTGTGGGTTGGGGGAGGGTAGTATGATGTGGTGGAGGGTAGTATGGGGTGGTGGAGGGTAGTGTGGGTTGGGGGAGGGTAGTATGAGGTGGTGGAGGGTAGTGCGGAGTGGTGGAAGGTAGAGATAAGTGGTGGAGGGTAGTGTGGGGTGGTGAAGGGTAATGTGGGGTGGTGGATTGAAGAGATAAGTGGTGGAGAGAAGAGATAAGTGGTGGAGGGTAGTGTGGGGTAGTGGAGGGTAATGTGGGGTGGTGGAGGGTAGAGATAAGTGGTGGAGGGTAGTGTGGGCTGGTGGAGGGTAGTGTGGGGTGGTGGAGGGTAGTGTGGGGTGGTGGAGGGTAGTGTGGGATGGTGGAGGGTAGAGATAAGTGGTGGAGGGTAGTGAGGGGTGGTGGAGAGTAGAGATAAGTGGTGGATGGTAGTGTGGGGTGGTGGAAGGTAGTGTGGGTTGGGGGAGGGAGGTATGAGGTGGTGGAGAGTAGTGTGGAGTTGTGGAGGATAGAGATAAGTGGTGTAGGGTAGTGTGGGGTGGTGGAGGATAATGTGGGGTGGTGGAGGAAAGAGATAAGTGGTGGAGGGAAGAGATAAGTGGTGGAGGGTAGTGAGGGGTTGTGGAGGGTAGTGTGGGGTGGTGAAGGGTAGAGATAAGTGGTGAAGGGTAGTGTGGGGTGGTGGAGGGTAGTGTGGGATGGTGGAGGGTAGAGAAAAGTGGTGGAGGGTAGTGTGGGGTGGTGGAGTGTAGAGATAAGTGGTGGATGGTTGTGTGGGGTGGTGGAGGGTAGTGTGGGGTGTTGGAGGGTAGAGATAAGTGGTGGAAGGTAGTGTGGGGTGGTTAAGGGTAGAGATAAGTGGTGGAAGGTAGTGTGGGGTGGTTAAGGGTAGAGATAAGTGGTGGAGGGTAGTGTGGGGTGGTTAAGGGTAGAGATAAGTGGTGGAAGGTAGTGTGGGGTGGTGGAGGGTAGTGTGGGGTGGTTAAGGGTAGAGATAAGTGGTGGAGGGTAGTGTAGGGTGGTGGAGGGTAGTGAGGGGTGGTGGTGGGTAGTGTGGGGTGGTAGAGGGTAGTTTGGGGTAGTTGAGGGTGGTGTGGGTTGCTAGAGGGTAGTGTGGGGTGGTGGAGGGTAGTATGGGGTGGTGGAGGGTAGTGTGGGGTGTGGAGTGTAGTGTGGGGAGGTGGAGGGAAGTGTGGGGTGTTAGAGGGTAGTGTGGGTGGTGGAGGGTAGAGTGGCGTGGTGGAGGGTAGTGTCGGGTGGTGGAGGGTGTTGTTGGGTGGTGGAGGGTAGTGTGGGGTGGTGGAGGGTAGTGTGGGATGGTGGAGGGTAGTGTGGGGTGGTGGAGGGTAGTGTGGAGGTGGTGGTGGGTAGTGTGGGGTGGTGGAGGGTAGTCTGGAGGTGGTGGAGGGTAGTATGGGAAGGTGGAGGGTAGTGTGAGGTGGTGGAGGGTAGTGTGGGGTGGTGGAGGATAGTGTAAGGTGGTGGAGGGTAGAGTGGCGTGGTGGAGGGTAGAGTGGTGAGGTGGAGGGTAGTGTGGAGGTGTTGGAGGGTAGTGTGGGGTGGTGGAGGGTAGTGTGTGGTGGTGGAGGGTAGTGTGGGGTAGTGGAGTATAGTGTAGAGTGGTGGAGGGTTGTGTGGGGTGGTGGAGGGTAGTGTAGGGTGGTGGAGGGTAGTGTGGGGTGGTGGAGGGCAGAGATAAGTGCTGGAGGGTAGTGTCGTGTGGTGGAGGGTAGTGTGGGGTGGCAGAGGGTAGAGATAAGTGGTAGAGGGTAGTGTTAGGTGGTGGAGGGTAGTGTGGGGTGGTGGAGGGTACAGATACGTTGTGGAGGGTAGTTTGGGGTGGTGGAGGGTAGAGTGGCATGGTGGAGGGTAATGTGGGGTGGTGGAGGGTAGTGTGGAGGAGGTGGAGGTTAGTGTGGGATGGTGGAGGGTAGTGTGGGATGGTGGAGGGTAGTGTGGGGTGGTGGAGGGTTGTGTGGAGGTGGTGGAGGGTAGTGTGAGGGTGGTGGAGGGTAGTGTGGGGTTGTGGAGGGTTGTGTGGGATGGTGGAGGGTAGTGTGGGGTGGTGGACGGTAGTGTAGGGTAGTTGAGGGTAGTCTGGAGGTGGTGGAGGGTAGTGTGAGATGGTGGAGGGTAGTGTGGGGTGGTGGAGGGTAGTGTGGGGTGGTGGACGGTAGAGTGGCATGGTGGAGGGTAGTGTGTGGGTGGTGGAGGGTGTTTTGGGGGTGGTGGAGAGTAGTGTGGGGTTGTGGAGGGTAGTGTGGGATGGTGTAGGGTAGTGTGGGGTGGTGGAGGGTAGTGTGAAGGTGGTGGAGGGTAGTGTGGGGTGGTGGAGGGTGTTGTGGGGTGGTGGAGGGTAGTGTGGAGGTGGTGGCGGGTAGTGTGGGGTGGTGGAGCGTAGTGTTGAGGTGGTGGAGGGTAGTGTGGATGGTGGAGGGTAGAGATAAGTGGTGGAGGGTAGTGAGGGGTGGTGGAGAGTAGAGATAAGTGGTGGATGGTAGTGTGGGGTGGTGGAAGGTAGTGTGGGTTGGGGAGGGAGGTATGAGGTGGTGGAGAGTAGTGTGGAGTTGTGGAGGATAGAGATAAGTGGTGTAGGGTAGTGTGGGGTGGTGGAGGATAATGTGGGGTGGTGGAGGAAAGAAATAAGTGGTGGAGGGAAGAGATAAGTGGTGGAGGGTAGTGAGGGGTTGTGGAGGGTAGTGTGGGGTGGTGAAGGGTAGAGATAAGTGGTGAAGGGTAGTGTGGGTGGTGGAGGGTAGTGTGGGATGGTGGAGGGTAGAGATAAGTGGTGGAGGGTAGTGTGGGGTGGTGGAGTGTAGAGATAAGTGGTGGATGGTTGTGTGGGGTGGTGGAGGGTAGTGTGGGGTGTTGGAGGGTAGAGATAAGTGGTGGAAGGTAGTGTGGGGTGGTTAAGGGTAGAGATAAGTGGTGGAAGGTAGTGTGGGGTGGTTAAGGGTAGAGATAAGTGGTGGAGGGTAGTGTGGGGTGGTTAAGGGTAGAGATAAGTGGTGGAAGGTAGTGTGGGGTGGTGGAGGGTAGTGTGGGGTGGTTAAGGGTAGAGATAAGTGGTGGAGGGTAGTGTAGGGTGGTGGAGGGTAGTGAGGGGTGGTGGTGGGTAGTGTGGGGTGGTAGAGAGGTAGTTTGGGGTAGTTGAGGGTGGTGTGGGTTGCTAGAGGGTAGTGTGGGGTGGTGGAGGGTAGTATGGGGTGGTGGAGGGTAGTGTGGGGTGTGGAGTGTAGTGTGGGGAGGTGGAGGGAAGTGTGGGGTGTTAGAGGGTAGTGTGGGGTGGTGGAGGGTAGAGTGGCGTGGTGGAGGGTAGTGTCGGGTGGTGGAGGGGTGTTGTTGGGTGGTGGAGGGTAGTGTGGGGTGGTGGAGGGTAGTGTGGGATGGTGGAGGGTAGTGTGGGGTGGTGGAGGGTAGTGTGGAGGTGGTGGTGGGTAGTGTGGGGTGGTGGAGGGTAGTCTGGAGGTGGTGGAGGGTAGTGTGGGATGGTGGAGAGTTGTGTGGGCTGGTGGAGGGTAGTGTGGGGTGGTGGAGGATAGTGTAGGGTGGTGGAGGGTAGAGTGGCGTGGTGGAGGGTAGAGTGGTGAGGTGGAGGGTAGTGTGGAGGTGTTGGAGGGTAGTGTGGGGTGGTGGAGGGTAGTGTGTGGTGGTGGAGGGTAGTGTGGGGTAGTGGAGTATAGTGTAGAGTGGTGGAGGGTTGTGTGGCGTGGTGGAGGGTAGTGTAGGGTGGTGGAGGGTAGTGTGGGGTGGTGGAGGGCAGAGATAAGTGCTGGAGGGTAGTGTCGTGTGGTGGAGGGTAGTGTGGGGTGGCAGAGGGTAGAGATAAGTGGTAGAGGGTAGTGTTAGGTGGTGGAGGGTAGTGTGGGGTGGTGGAGGGTACAGATACGTTGTGGAGGGTAGTTTGGGGTGGTGGAGGGTAGAGTGGCATGGTGGGGGTAATGTGGGGTGGTGGAGGGTAGTGTGGAGGAGGTGGAGTTAGTGTGGATGGTGGAGGGTAGTGTGGGATGGTGGAGGGTAGTGTGGGGTGGTGGAGGGTTGTGTGGAGGTGGTGGAGGGTAGTGTGAGGGTGGTGGAGGGTAGTGTGGGGTTGTGGAGGGTTGTGTGGGATGGTGGAGGGTAGTGAGGGGTGGTGGACGGTAGTGTAGGGTAGTGAGGGTAGTCTGGAGGTGGTGGAGGGTAGTGTGAGATGGTGGAGGGTAGTGTGGGGTGGTGGAGGGTAGTGTGGGGTGGTGGACGGTAGAGTGGCATGGTGGAGGGTAGTGTGTGGTGGTGGAGGGTGTTTTGGGGTGGTGGAGAGTAGTGTGGGGTTGTGGAGGGTAGTGTGGGATGGTGTAGGTAGTGTGGGGTGGTGGAGGGTAGTGTGAAGGTGGTGGAGGGTAGTGTGGGATGGTGGAGGGTGTTGTGGGGTGGTGGAGGGTAGTGTGGAGGTGGTGGTGGGTAGTGGTGGGGTGGTGGAGGGTAGTGTTGAGGTGGTGGAGGGTAGTGTGGGATGGTGGAGGGTAGTGTGGGATGGTGGAGGGTAGTGTGGGGTGGTGGAGGGTAGTGTGAGGTGGTGGAGTGTAGTGTGGGGTGGTGGAGTGTGTTGTGGGTTGGTGGAGGGTAGTATGGGGTGGTAGATGTTAGAGATAAGTGGTGGAGGGTAGTGTGGAGTGGTGGAGGGCAGAGATAAGTGCTGGAGGGTAGTGTCGGGTGGTGGAGGGTAGTGTGGGTTGTGGAAGGTTGTGTGGAGGTGGTGGAGGGTAGTGTGAGGGTGGTGGAGGGTAGTGTGGGGTATGGAGGGTTGTGTGGGATGGTGGAGGGTCGTGTGGGGTGGTGGATGGTAGTGTGGGGTAGTGGAGGGTAGTCTGGAGGTGGTGGAGGGTAGTAGTGTGGGATGGTGGAGGGTAGTGTGGGGTGATGGAGGGTAGTGTGGGGTGGTGGACGGTAGAGTGGCATGGTGGAGGGTAGTGTGTGGTGGTGGAGGGTGTTTTGGGGTGGTGGAGGGTAGTGTGGGGTTGTGGAGGGTAGTGTGGGATGGTTGTAGGGTAGTGTGGGGTGGTGGAGGGTAGTGTGAAGGTGGTGGAGGGTAGTGTGGGATGGTGGAGGGTAGTGTGGGGATGGTGGAGGGTAGTGTGGGGTGGTGGAGGGTAGTGTGGGGGGGTGGAGGGTGCTGTGGGGGTGATGGAGGGTAGTGTGGGGTGTTGGAGGGTAGTATGGGGTGGTGGAGGGTAGTGTGGGGTTGTGGAGGGTAGTGTGGAGATAATGGAGGGTAGTGTGGGGTGGTGGAGGGTAGAGTGGCGCGGTGAAAAGTAGTGTGGGGTGGTGGAGGGTGTTGTGGGGTGGTGGAGGGTAGTGTGGAGGTGGTGGTGG